>JAAVUI010000071.1:0-156086 GCA_014899075.1 Fusarium goolgardi | reverse complement strand
AAAAAAAAAAAAATAAATAAAAAAAAAATGTTTCTTCCACAGTGCTATACTGTACATACTCCATTCCATAATCCAAGCTATGACGAACTCAATTGCCCTTGAACATGTCTGATCAACAGTCTGAACATCTTTATTCCCCACTACCCTTGCCCCCTTGGATTCTTGAGTCAGACGCCGAATATCGGGCTCCAGCATCACTCACTCACAGGGGGGCCCTTGCTCTTTGCGGGGTTAGACTGTAATGTTCCGTCTTCCAAATCCGTATTTGTATTTGACTGAGCTTTTGTGTAGCTGTAGCTGCAGCTGCATCTGCTTTTATCCTTTTTGTGGTTGATGTCGTGTGCTCATTTGCTTTCTCGCCGGGACTTTGCAATTTTCATTGTACGAGGCACAAAAGACCAAACCAGAAAAAGTCCAACTTGTACGCCACAACGGTGTTATCTACGAGCTATTGGTTTCATCGACACACAAACTACACTCAGATGCATCAATGGCTGCACTGAGTCCTGTGTGAGCATCGACTTGGGCTTGCGATACCCCCATTACGCTTTCCATATTGAAGGTTGATTGGGCCTGTCGATACGTTGTCGCACAAGTGAATAGTTCGTCGAGCAGACACATTCGTGAAGAAAGATCAATTCATATCATTTAGAAAACATCTACCAACCCGAAACTCCAAACGAGACGCAAGTTGTTAATCTAAACACGCATGGTCTGTAGCCCAAACCCACAAAGATGACAAAATGGAAGATGCCATGCCAGGCAGTTTCTGCAAGCAACACCGAGGCTTTTTACCTCTCGCAAATCGCAAAGCTTGCAGTATATGAACAAAGATCCAAACGCCGGTTTTAAATGATGGCCTGAACCATCATCATAGTCAATACGATTTAATACCATCAACCTCTACTGTAACTGGCTTGACGCCGATTTAACGACGTTCTAGAGACATGATACGTTTACTCAGAGGCAGAGTTGGTCAAGGAGAGGTATGCTGTCCAGGCAATACCAATGGTCGACACGAAAGGCTATAGAAAATATTAGCAATCTGCTCAAGGCTATCCTGCGTAGGCTCGACATACCAGCTGGAACTGGACAGGCATCAAACGGAAGTTGACAATCTGCACAGCAGGCCACACAACATAGTTGGCCTTGAGGGTGGGAATGTACATGTCCCGAAGCTTGTTGGACACAGCACGACGACCGCCACCCTCAGCAATTGTCATGGTGGTATAGAAAACAGCCAGACCGAACGGCGCAAAGATGAGCTGGTCAAAAGCAACGCGCTTCATGGCGGGGACGAAAGCGCTCGTCTTGGTGACGGGGAAGATACGCTCGAGGAATCGGAACCACTTGAACTGCACAGGGGCCATGCAGAAACCATAGGCCATGAAGCGCGTGAGACGCTCAAAGTCAAAGGGCGGGGGAAGACCGATCGAGTCGGGGATCAAGTCGCGCTCGTAGAAGGGGTTCTTGCGGTCGAGCTCGTGGATCTCGATAGCGACGCCGTCGTTCTTCTTGAGGCCACCGGGTTGGCGGATAGCTCGTTCGCGGATGGCGGTGATGGATTGGGCGACTGTGTCTGCGACGCCTCCGAGGATGGCGTTTGTGACCATCATGGTCATGACTGCGGGTGTTTGTTAGCCATGCCATGCCATGATGTTGCTCTGATCGGCAACTGCGGCTAGAAGAGATGACGTACGTGGTCGCTCATCATAGTAAGAGTTGAATCGCGCGGTGAGTCTGGCGATGAAAGCCATTTCGATTAAAAAGACAATGGTATGCAGTAGAGGCTATTAAACAAGATGATGTCGTCAGTGTCAAGCCTAACAGCGCAAAAGAAGAAACGAAGCCGAAACGAGATGCAAAGCAAATAAGAAGGAAGTAAAAGTGTGTGTATGTAACAATAATGGCAGGCGCACAAGAAAAGGAAAAAAAAGTCAACAAGATAAAAGAGATTCGAAGCGATGACGATAGAGCTGGATACGTAGTTGGGGAAAATACTGGGGAAGCTAAAGTGGCGACTGATCACAGAGTTGGCAGCCCAGAGGTAATGGGGGAAAAAAAAAACAGGGCGCGAGAACTGGACTTACGATGCGACCGTAAATGTACTTTGAGTTGATAGAGCGGATAAACCGCCTCTGCGAGAGTTCCCACGTCATATTGAACAAGAGGGTATCGCGATAACAGATAGAATGTGAAAATAAAATAAAAAGGAGAGATGGTGCGAGAGGAAGGGAAGGAGAGTGGAAAAGAACAGCTCAAAGGTGTCAAAACCTGAGGTAAGGTCAGGCAGGTAATGCAAGGTAAGACGAGGCGAGGTGAGGAATGACGGTAAAATGTGGAGGGCGCGTATCAGGTCTGTTTGTTGGCTTGGCTGTCTTGTTGTCTGTGGTTCTCAAGGGCGGCGGGTTTTCTTTTCGTATATAAGATGACGACAGTTCTTCACACACTCGTGGGGCTTAGAATGGAGACGATTCAGGAGAAGAGGCTGGCGTTTATCATTAAGCGCTGCGCTTCTGCTGCTTCTGCTGCTATGAAACGAATCGCGCCGTTATGAAACAAAAGAATAGGAAGAATGAAAGAGAAAGAGAGGGAGGGGGAAAAGGGAAACAGGAATTGGAGAGGATCTATCCGTAAAGTGTGTCAAGTCATGCGACCCAACCCAAACCAACCTCTTGAAGAGAGGAGGTAATTCAGCTTCAGCTGTAGAAGAAACAGTGCACTGCGGTTGCTTTTCAAACGGTGTCACATAAAGAGCACTTTGCACCTTTCTCCACGTTTCCCCCTCCACTCTCGTCTGACAGTTGATATTAGGTAGACAGACAGACAGACAGACAGACAGACAGACACTGTATACGCATGCATGGTCCATGCCTTTTACAATAACTAATTTAACAATACTACCTTTATAGTTATACTAGGCATGTAGTAATCTAATTATTGGATTCTTCACCTGTTATACTTTTGACTTCTTTTTCTGTATAGTTAACCTACTAACTTTATACTTTCGCTGCCCGTTGAGTTCCATGATACATACCACGCCCAACCCCTGTCATTCTTCAGTGGTCCATCTCCAAGGATCCCGCTGGACAAGAGCTTCACGGGCTCCAACCAGCTCCGAGGGTCCGTTCCATGATGACCAACAGACAACAAAAACAGCCAAGACTCAAACGTACAGGTGTTCAAAATTAACATTGCTGTGAATATACAGGTAGCACAATGTAATTTCGAACAGTCTGTCTATGTTTGTGTTTTCTCTTGCCGGTTCAGTCACGTGGTAACCTGAATATTGACGTTTCAGCCTGAGTATGGGATGTAAGTTGATGATTGCCGAATAGTCTGCAAATACAACGCTGCTCGGCTACCTATTGAGGCTGCTGTTTAATTACTGGCTGCTTTTTGGACAATCGGTCGGTTCAGACCAAGTCCAAAATTCAGGGTCCAGCACTGATCCCGCTCATTGAACCCTCTGCCTCTGCCTCTGCCTCTACTTGCACAGGTACTTGGTGCTCTAGGGGTCACAGCCAGACCGACATCCACAGGTTCCATCATGATCCAAAAGGTTAATGACTAAATAATCCAAGTAACATAAATCGACTCATTTGCCAGTTTCCTCTCTTGTGCTCTCAACAGTCAGGTTTGCCAAACCCCCAATAGGACGCTTCTTTTCGTCACTCTTCTATCTAGATTGAAACTGTTGACAGGGTATATGAGAAGGCAGTCGACAGGGAATAGTATGAGCCCGTATTTGAGTATTCCTTCTCTACAACCTCAAACCGAGCATGCGGATCTGCTTTCATCCGCTTGAGGCATCGATACGCCTCTTCCTCTTCTATATGTGGTGAAACTTTTTTTCCTTTACTAAGTAAGTGTTCAAGTAACGGTGCGCTGTTTGGGTCAGAGAAACAAACAAGAGAGAGAAGGAAGATCCTGTTAAAGCCAAACAGTTTGTCTATCATTCGCTCAGCTAGCTGAGCCAACCCATTTCGCGACCCACCGACCGTTACGTCCTGTGCGACAACATAGCCTCCTGGCTTTGCTCTTGCTTTAACATACTCTACTACTGACATTGAAGTTGCCAGGCATAGCATCTCATCGCTGTATTTGAGGCGACCGCTACGTTCGAGATAAGTCAAGTGCCGTGTCCAGGAGTCCGTCGGGGGCTTGTGATTTATGCTGGGCCTGGTGGCAATTACTGAGTGCCATATACCGGGAGGCATGGCAGGACCGATGGAGGTTAGATGATCCAACAATCGTACAACTTGCTTGCTTGAATCAAGAGGTACACTGGAGGCATAATCCAAGCAGGCAATGAGACTCGAAGTGAAATCTCTCTTCTGCATGTCTCTTTTCCTTCCGCTTTTTCTGTCCGTCCAATCCGCTACGCCCTTCGCCAAGGCAGCATACGCCGCTAAGATTCGAAGGTTGGCATCATACGGCTCTTTGAGATATTTCCGAAGCCGCCGTTGAGTTCTTCGGCTACAGACAAACTCGTACACGGTCTTGTGCAGATAATCGACAGTGCCTCCGAAGCGCGAGCTGAATTGTTCGGACGTGGCTGTGCTTTTGTGAATCTCGAGTAAACCTTTGCAACGGCTGTTGAGGCGACGAAGAATGTCTTCTACCCGTTCCAGCGCCTCACGACGCGATACGTCGATGGGATCTTCTTTGATGGCTCGGTCCATAAAATTTACCTCATCTGCGTACCAAAACAGTAGTGGTGACGGCTGCGTCTTGAATCCCGTCATTAACTTGAGGAGCTGGGCGGTATGCTCACGGTATCCAGAATCGATATTCTCAAGTATCCTTTCATACAGATTCTTGATTTCTGCTGGACCAAGACGCTTCTAGAGATCTTCAACGCGGTCGCCTGCTCCTATACCTGCCAGGAGGGAGGCTACGACAATGGTAACCCACAAGAATACACCGCTAGATTTCTTGACGACAGACTCAATGAGGTCCTTGGCGAGGAGAGCTTGCCTTCTCTGCAAAATTTGAAGCCGATACCTAGTTCAAAAGTCTACAAAGACGTAATTCGACATATCCTGGTGGGTCAAGTCCTCCATTTCAAGCCTAGGACAGTCCCCGAATGCCCCCTCAAACTCTACCCAAGGACGACTAGAGATGCATACCTTAATGGGAGATTCCACACATCGCTGCACAAGGTATATAAGATCATAGCAGTTACCGTCGAACTCGTCCAAGCCATCGATGAAGATGGCAAGCTTGGCACGAGTACTAATGTAGACAATTGCCTGTTGGAACATGTCGCTCAACTCAATCTGATTGAAGCTTTTAGGATCGAGGTTGAATAGGCATAGGGATTCCCACCGCAAAGGAGCAACCACAGGAACAACTTCTGGATGGACACGGAGAAGTTGTACAAGCAGTGTCCGAAGGAGACCCTCTTGGGAGCTTTGTAGCTTTGATCCAACCGCCCAAAAGTGAAAAGAGACGACCGTGAGCTTATCTTCATTTCCAGCCCATTGCTTTAGATGTTTCTCGCATCTGCCGTGAGGGAGAATTGAGCTCTCTGGGCTCATAGATCCTGCGGTTGATCCATCATTGCCGTCCTGGTCCTGACTGACAGGTTGAAGTAGATATCTCATTAAAGTGGACTTGCCCGATCCCGGCTTCCCTGTAATCCAGTAAAGTGTTTCGTTGGATACAAGCCAGTTCTTGAAGCCAGAATATCGTTGTCCTCGAAGACCCAACGGAAAGTGCCCTCATGTGCATCTTTTATGGTCAACTCTCTCTCTTTTGCATAGTGTCGTAGCAAAGCCTGGAGATAAACAGTTGCTCCAGCTTAGTCCTCCTTTCATCTGATAGTTGGATGCTCGAAGCATCGGAGAGAGTCGAGTACTCTCCCTCTAGGCTATATATATTGGCAACTAAATCGCCAATGAGCTCTGACTTGATCTTATCATGAAGTGGAAGACCATCAGTTAAACACTCGACTATTGAAGCCCCATAGCCTAATGCCGAGTCAACTGAGCTTTCCGTCTTCTCTTTCGAGTTCAAGCCTGGCTTGCGAAGCTCTCTTAGTATTTGGTCCTGTTTTTCCGCGCTGTCCCGTACGACCGACCTACGACTGATTGTAAGCTACGCTCTATGGCTGGTCGACTGTCATATGAAAAGTCAAATCCAGCTGCACTTCTCTCAGCCTTGCTTCCAGGTTCTTAAGCTTTTCCTCCTGCCACAAAGCTAGCCAGGCCTTGTTCCAAGCGCTCCGCCCACGACCGAACTTGTCCAGCGAATTCATCATTTCCTCAGAGATCGCAACGCTTTTCTGTACCAGCGAGTCTATCGCCATGTTCGGCCCCGGATCGGTGCTTTGCAGAGTGCGCTGGGCATCTCTAAAGTTTTTCGACGTTTTACGCAGGTCTTCCAAGCTGGTGAGGAAAGTGTGCTCAGATTTGCTGAGCTGCCAGGCGGTGGCAATGAAGCGAGTGCCAAAGTCGATTACCTGCAGAATGCTGGCTGCGACCCCAACAGCAGCGAACTCGGCCATTGCATATGTGATTGAAGAGATACATAGAGAAGAATGAATCTATGTCTCTGGGGATGGGCTGCAGGTTCTTGTATCTCACGGTAAGATTTCAGCTGCTTGTGCTGCAGCTGAGAAATCAGGCTGCAGAGGCATGGCCGCACCCAACTATTCGTCCAGCACTATGTGGCGTACAGGGTTGTAATCTCATGCCAGAACTGATGCATCCTAGCGGTGATCCTGGAGTTCATGATTGGAGGAGTAGGCCGGCTTGCAGGTGATGTGTTGTTTGATGTGTATTTCACTGTTCTGCACCAGACAATCGTCATTCTGCCTTGGGGGTTGAAAAGCTCTGCCTTGTTGGTTGGCGGGAAAGAACTAAATTGCGATTATGGCAGGTGCTGGCCAACAATCTTCATTTTGAGCAGCTATTATTGGAAGTAGGTAGAACATATTGGCCAAATCAGAAGGGGAAATATTCGGCCATACAGCTGATATCCTTCGAGCCTTTCCTTTTGTCAGTAAGTAGGGAGCCTGACGAGTCAACCGTGACATTATGGGGGCGCAGGAAAGATAGAGACAAAACAAATACGTCAGCTGCGCTAGTAGTAAAAGTATGAAGAAAACTAGACTGAATTATCGTCTAAGGCATTAGAGAAATATCATTACACAAGGGTATACTCCAACCAGGCCGTCCCATACTAGAACAGATCTATAAACCGAAAGCCAGCCGACCGACCATCCCAAATATTAATTGCGAAAACACGCTTGAGCTTATAAATCATATTCCAAGTTCTTCTTCATGCTCCCACTTCTTTGTCCCCAACTTGCGCATCTTTTTGGGACTGCCGCTACCAACAACGGGCACAGGCTTTGCTTTTTCACCACCAACGCGCATGCGCTCCAGTTTTCGTCCTAGATTTGTAACGCTATCACCTCTACTATCGGCTCTTAGTGGTTTTGCGACAGGCGCAGCAAAGTCTTCTCGCTCTTCGAGAGGCCTGCGCTTCGTGGGACTGTGGGAGGCGAGTTCACGCTTGAGGATGCCGTTCTCGCGACGGAGTCTATCGACCTCTTCTTCGAGGTCTTCGATAAGAACGTTCTCTTTATCGCCATCCTCGTCGGTAGCCAGGCCACGCTCAAGGACTTCGATCTTACGGTCCCAGTGCTCTTCAGTACGCTCCTGTTCAATGGACATTGAGTTCTTCCAGCGAGCCATTTCAAGAACCAGGCGTTGCTCAAATTCGTTAGCGCACTCTTCCCGAATAGCTGCTTCGAGGTCCAGCATGCGGTCTTCCATGGATAGGAGATGAGCCTCAGCGGTGAATCGTGCTTCAGCTTGCCGATCGACTTCTTCGCGCAATTGATCAGCCTCCTCGCTAAGTCGAGCGATCTCAAGCGCGGCAACCTCCATAGTCGCACGGTCATCGGCGCTCATTTGAGGGGTGTAATTTCTATACGATACATGATGTGACGGCACTACAGGGCGCAAATGGTTATGGTTGATGGTTGGGCTGATCGAACGATTTTGGGTCGGCGAAAGAATGGTGCTTGTAATGGAAGGAACGCGAGGTACTGCCACCTCGCGGGCGAGAGCACTGTATCGAAGGATCTGCGATGTAGCGTTAAAGTCACCCCTGGGGTCGGCAGTGACGATCATCACACCTCTTTGAGGGTTACGACGAGGAGCTTGAGGCTGTGAAGAAGAGGATGAAGGAAATGAGTTGGAGAACAGAAGCTCAGTGAGCTTACATTGTCTGAAAGGAACAATGTTGGGCTATTGCATGTTAGCTGCTGTTGAAGTTGGCTCCTGTCATTACTTACCTTGCTAGAGCTGGCAGCCTCGCTCTGCGTTTGGAGGCATTGACCCAAGTACATCAGACTTTCGTTAATCTTGCCAGCCTCTGCGAGCGTGGCACCAGCTGTCTTGGCCTCGCGTGCTCTCTCGCTACCAGCCAGATCGACAATTGTAAACTTGCTTCCCCCCCAGGGTCCAGGCTTTCTGCCACGAGCTCGTTTCTTGACCTCAAATACAAAGAATCCGTGGCTTCGACTCGAAACACTGTTGCTACCGGTACCAGTAACTCGGCGCTCCTGCAGACCAGTCTCGACGACTGTCAATGCTTCTGTGTAGTTCGAGCAAATGACCTTTCGCAGGCCCGCAACAACCTTCCGGTCGGGTGATAGTTCGGTCGACTTGAACAACAAGGCACGGCGTCGCGGCTCCTTGGTGGCAGCGGATTTGACAGCCGGCGTCAGAAGATCATATATACGGTCGTTGTGGACTTCATACATAGAGATGACGATAGCATACTCTGCTGAAGGGTCGCAGGGAACATCGGTGTTACTAACGTCGGGTTGGTCGGGAAAGGCCGAAGGGCGCGCCGTCGCTCGTCGAGGGGGAGGAGGAGACATGATATTGCGTTCGCCCTTTAAATCTTGTTTAGCTATATTCCTTACATGTGTGGCAGATCGAAGCGACATGAGGCGCCGTGTAACCCGCTTGGGTACGGCAGAGGTAGGGGAGCAATTCATCGCGCTGGCAGACGCTACGATTGATCCAAGGGGTTGTCTGTCGCGGCCAGGGGAACGATTCTATCGCTCACTGGGACGCGTTGTTCCGTCGCCTTCGGTAACAAGTCGTACACTTTTCTGACTTGGTGCGTAGTCTACACGCAACGCGTTCGCGAGCTTCGAGACGTATTGGATTGTGGGAGAGTTGGTGTAGGAAAGGGCTGAGGTCGGGGGTCTTACAAGACCTGGCGTGGCAGCTCGTGACGGCGCTCTGGATGCCACTGAGTCGCGGAAGGATGGACTCAAGAAGTGCGACGCGATAGTCAAAGACGACTCAGCTCCGTCACACTCCTGAAGAGAATCCTGTGCTGTAAAGATATCGTTTCCGTCGATCATGTTTTCGCCGATGGATCGGAAGAGGACGTCCATTGCAAGCTGGGTCATGCCGCGTTGGGATTTACTGCCGAGGATGGTATGTGTCTACAGTTGTCAGTATCGTCTTGCTGGTGTTGACGTGAAGCTTACCTTGCCGGAGCCAGTGACTCCTAACGTAGCAACAACAGCATCGGTTCCCTCACCACCTTCAGGAGCGAGAACGCCCTTGACAAAGGGGACGATTTCTGTACCATGGAACACATCGAGCTGGCTGGCTTCTTCCTCGAACACCTGAGTAAACGCGAACTTCTCGATAGCTCTTCGACGATCGGTAGGGGGGTTTAAGACGACATGGGTTGCTTTCGAGTCGACCTCGGGAGTTTCGACTTCGAGAATGCGCTCTCCATCACCATTTCGCAAGGGCGGCGGTCTTAGTCGTAGGTAAACCTCAAACAGGTTGTGCGATGCTTTGCGTGAAGACTCCATGTCGCTATGATCACAATGATAGCTCAGAAGATTTCGCTAGGATGCAGGAACAAATGCAAAACAGAACCAAACGTGGAGAAGACGAGACGAGAACTGTTTAGCCCGGTGGATTCATGGATCTTTGACGTTACAATCCTAGCGGGAGCGTGTTTACTCTATTTCGTTGGTCCGGTTGGGCTGGCAGGACAACGGCAACTATTTTAATCCCGATAAGATAAGATTAGATAGCGGTAAGCGCTTTCCGCGCGGATCTAAGCACAGATCAACAACGGAAACGTCTGAGTCCCCTCATTAAAAAAAAAGTTGAGATTGTGGAGACGATTTCCTCAGGCTTTCCATTCTTCACGGTCGCCTCAGGGACCAGGATGCAAGCCATTGAGTGAGTGGTGTCACTCAGAGTGGTACATCGTAAGATCTAGCAAAACCAGCTACAGCTCGCCTCAAAGAAGCTTTGTACGTTGTCATCCTTGAGCTATCGGAAGCTTGCTGATCGAACGACTATCTTTGGCGTTGAGATGAACGAACCCGAAGTACCTAAGCTAGGATGCATTGATTCACATGCAAGAGAAGTCGTGAAATGTTTGAAGCTTCGTGGCAGCTGGGATGCGTGGCAGCAAAGAGTCATCAGTAGCCTAGAGCCCTAGACTACGACTACCAGGGTAGGTAAAGGGGTGTGTGAGTGTGACAGCGGGACGAACCAGCCAATGACCATTTCTCTAGAGCTGCTGATTCCTGGGAAGGTGATGATTGATTGACTCATTGAGTTCTCTGTGTGTTCATTTTGCAAAAGTGTCATCTTAATTTCAGGATCAGGGAGCTGCGCCGCTTCATTCTGCAACATCCCTCGTTCCTGAAGGTATTGAGCCAGTGCCGAGGTCACGGTTGGATGACTCCGCAACTCGACTTAAGAAGTCAGAAGAAAGAAAAGTTTGAGGATGATCCGCGAGAGGGGCGCCGTTTACTGGGCAATGACAATGCTGCGCTACGAGGATATTCTGACTCTAAAAATTGCTCTGGCGCTAAAAGCTACTGATGACGGCAGTGCCTTTTTTTTCTTCTCTTTCTCGGGGAGGGAGAATGAGGGGCTCTAGGTTTGGTTGAAATGCTGAGATGACGGTAAAAATGAACAAGACAGAGTGCATTGTCAGAAGTACTATGTACGCAGTAGAGACACTTCTTGTTTCGAGTTGAATCCGAGTTAGAACACAGATGTCCTATGATGAGGTCTGATAAGCATGAACCTAAGGAAACAATAACATCAAATCTCGGTCATTTTGTTCCAAGTCAAGCTATCTACGTAACGTTCAAAACATGGTCCGGATCCAGGCACCAAGACGGAGCGTAATGTCATTCATCCATTAGCTTGCTTCATCGGAAAACTTTTGTTTCAATTAAATGGATATCTCATTGCGTCGAGACTTTTGCCTACTGCGGGTTCTTGAGTAATTAGTCTTCGTCAACTCCGGTTGTCGCTTAAAAAGATGAAGAAAAAAAGAGTTCGCCAAATCATACATATGAACCCCACCAGTGTTCGTGGCAACATGGGGACAATGGTAGAAGCTTGGAAGGAAAGATTTTTCTTATTCTTTTTCGGCGTTTCTTACTCGCCTTTTTCGGCAGACGTCTAGTACCAGCGAGAAGTCCGACGATGCTTCTCTGGATCTCGTCCGATAGATGCAAGCAAAAGCTCCTCTTTTTCTTCTTTTTTTTCTGGGTCTCTTCCTATGTACAAGTCTTGTCTGGTCTTTTGGCACTTGAGACTGGGCCACTGACTTAGCCGCCTCAGTTTTTAGCTCAGAACGCCCCCTGTTTGATGGTGGAGCTTGTCGACGGAAGATTTGAGAAATGCTTGGCTTCGGTTTGAGGCAGCAAAACGAGGGGTCTTGATTTCTTGCTTGGCTACACTTCTCGTACGAGATAGGTCATTACAGTTGGTGTTGTGTCTGTGTACATTGGTTCCTGAAAAGAAGGACCTCTGATTGTCGGCCTTGATTGTCTGTAGGTTCAGACAAAGATAGTCACGACGTGAAGCCACCTCACTCTCTATTCGTTTAATTGTAGCTGGGATGTGTCTTCTACGTAGGTAAAACGTCTACCAAGGACTGCACTGCTCCGCTATCCAATACTATTTCTTGCATCTCCCTAGTCGTACATTAGATTGATGTCCCATGCTCATCAGTGTCGTGCTTTTGCTCCAGGGTTTGACTGGTCCCCTAATTCGGACTTTGCTCTCCTCACGGACCAGGAGGTATGGGGCATCTGTTTTTGAGGTTACTGGAGATTCTATTGGGCTTAAAGCCCGAGCCATTGTGAGACCTATTCCCAACGCTTGTCTCTCAAATACCGGCTTGATAACATACAGACTTGTTCAATTGCAGTCAGTTTTGCATATCGTACTGTATATAGCATGCCATAATACCACAGAATAGTCTCCTTGCATAGTGTCTCAGTCAACACATCAGCGCTTCTCATTATATGCTCTTCTATGGTTGGGCTTCTACCTGATGGCTTCAAGTAGCGGTGACGGTTAATGGCCGCCCTAGAATAGACTAGCGTATCGTGTACCTTCCTACCTCCCGCACTCACACCTCCCCATCACTCCCCCCTGGTAAGGTCCACTACCCACTGCCTACTGCCTACTGCCCACTGCCCACTGGGGCTGCCTCGAGATACTTTGCCCAATCAGGATTGACCCCACTTAGAGTGCAGAAAAAGTTTGGGACTGGATATTTCTCTCCTCCTCTCCCCTCGCTTCCTTTTTCATCATTAACAACCCAAACCAAAACCTCAGACAACGAAGTCGACATTTTCACAATCATCCGGAACAATCCATACCAAGAACTAAGTCGAGTAACCATGCCTTCGGCCGTCGCTGAGCTGTAAACGCCCACTGCGGGCCGTGGCTGTCTTCCCTGTCGCGGCTCGCAGTCCAGCAGTTCTCCGAGTTAAACCAGTCAATCTTCTCTCGACACAGTTCTTTACAGGCTTTCCCGCTCTTGGAGCTGAATGCTTCACCGAGAGCCTGTCTCTGAAACCAACAATTCTGCGATTTGCCCGATTGTGAAGGGCTTTTGATACAACCAATTAATTATTGACACTCTACCTACCTCGACACACCCACTTACTTCTCCTACTCACCCTTACCTAACATTATAACACAAGATATACTTGTTGTTCTTGACTCCTTTTTCGAAAGAATAAGTTAAGAGTTATCTTCAATTATCATCCTACAACTGTTACAGTTTGCCGAGTATCATAAACTCTAATATTGAGTTGGCTCCATCTGACAGTACCAAACTATTACAAAAGATCTCAAAGACATCGTTGCAAGGTACTTTGGAAAGAAGTAAAACACAATATTTCGAACCTCATCAACACAATGTCTCGCAATACCAAGCGCAAGTTTGCGACCCCGGTCAAGACCAAGACCGCCAACCGCCGCCGCCGGGTGTCTGACACTCCCTCCACCTCTTCGTTGGATCTTTCCGACGATGGCGGATACTCTGCGGTAGAAGACATCAGCGACTCGTCTGACGACGATGAAGATGATGTAGCTGCGGCCGAGGAGGAGAACATCTTCGAGGAGGTCCTTCCCCCGACCCCTCAGCCAGCTCCTCGGCCGCAACCGACCATTGAAGAGGATGATGATGATGAAGAAGAGGAGGACAATGACGACGACGATGAACAAGAAGGTTTAGATATCGACGACGACGACGCCGGTAGCTGGGGAGGCATCGTCTCAGACGTGGAGGACCAACCCGATGTCTACCAAGATGCAAACATCTTTGGCTCGGATAACCCTGTTGAACGCCACGTCCATTTCGACGTACCCTCAAGCGATTCTGACGACACTGATACTGACGATGAGATCGGGGGGTTCTTTCCTGACATTTTTGTTGCTCAAAATACACTGGACCCATCCTTCCGCCGAGAGATCGAGAACGACCCCGATGAGTCTTCCGGCTCTGGATCCTTCTGGGATTTCAACAACCAATACGAAGAACAAGAGCAGGAGTCGGATACTGAGGAAATCTTCCGTCACGTTGACGAAGACACTCCCATTGCCACTCCAATGGCTTCCCAGCCCGCCACTGCTACTTCTACTCCCGTACCCTTCTTTGAGGAGCCAACCGAGTTGGACGGATACGAGAGTAAGTCTTGCAGCGCGATTTCACCAATCATTACTAACGTTTTCAGCCGATGGCGACACAACCGAAGAGGACGAGCCCGAGCCTCCAGTCCGAAGAAAGACTCGACGTCCTTCCCACCCTATGAGCGACATCTCCGACTCAGAAGCTGATAGCCCTGTCAAGGCCGAACGTGGCCAGCCCCGGTTGGGACGTTACAACTTGGACCGCTCAGACAAGAAGCCTATTGCTGTCCTTAACCCTGTTACTGGAAAAATGATGATCTTTACTCCTCATCGCCGACACCAATTGGATCTCTCGCCCGAGCAGTTCAACTTCCCCTGGACAACCGAGGGTCCCGAGTCGCCTATTATGAGTAATTCTGCCAACCTCATGCTCAGCGCCATGTTCTCTTCGAATACTTTCGGCGACTTCTTCAATACGGCCCAGGTCATGGGTCCCGCTGAGGCCTTCTTCCCTTTCCCCTCAGAACCCAACACCGCCGACGAAAGCTCGACTGCGCCTAGTTTGGCGGACGAGGAAGAAGAAGACGATGAATTGAACTTGGACCTAAACGACTTCATCGCATGGGAGGAGAACGACTCTTCTGGCGAAGAGGACAATGGTGACAACTGGGATCCCACCTCAACCCCAGCTAGACCCAGTACCGCCAACAGCGAGAAGGAAGTCCTCGGCCACCTCCGACCTGAGAACGTCGGAGCTTTCCGTCGTAACCAAATCAACCAGCAGCTCATCCTGAGCAATCAAGCTACCCAGGACTCGCTTGCATTCAGCGGTCCCTACAACTATACTGCACTCAAGGGTCTCAAATCGGACCGTTTCGATACTGCTGCTATTCCCCTAACACCCGCTCGCCGTCACAAGAGACAGATGAGCGATGCCACACGCAGCCCCCTTGACCAAGTGTCTGCGAAACGCAAGGCACCTACTGAGGCTGGTAACAGTCACAAGAGGCACAGAAGCATCTCTGATGTGAACTATCTACGAATCTAATGCAGTGCACTCACCCCCCCCAAAAACGTACGAGGACGGCATAGTTGCCACTATCCCTGGCCTTGACACTACCTTCTTTTTACGACTTTTCCTTGCTTGATTTCATTCGGGTTAACACGACCCATGTCTACAGCGTGCTCGGGAGCGTAGAGCCCCTCCCCCAAGGGACCGGGACGGATTTCTTTTGGAGATGATACCCCACCAGCTTCAGCCTGGCCGAAAAGCCGGGTTAGCGTATCGGAGGATCAGCGACTCACCTCTCTGATAATTGGAAACAGAGAGGGTGACGTTCAGGCAACAGACGAAAAGGTTGATGCCACTAATGTTTTGATGGTCTTGATGATGGAAACGGATTAAAAGTTTTTTCTCTCATGTACTTTCCTTACTGGTGTTTCCGTCCATGGGTCTAGAGGTAGACAAAAGCCGCAGCGACCAATTTCATTTACTGTTCAAATGATTTATTGACTAACCTTGATAATGTGAAGTGTGATGAAGTAGTGAGACTATCTGAATTCCCGACACTCGGCTCAATCGTCTACCGTTGTCCTTGCGGGACGCCATATGTAGGATGATGAACAGTTCAAGTACACACCCCGCGTGCTTGGGGAGTCTCTGCTTCCTCCGTCAACTACTCTTATCATGTAGCTGTCGTACACATTCGAGTTACACCAAGTATTCGCACTTCGGCCGCATACTTACTTGCCTTTCGCCACTTGATTGACTCATAAATCTTGTTGCTAGAGTATGTTTGCTTGGTGGTCGGTCACGGCCAGACTGGCTGAGAGTCACACAAGTATCGGCGCTTGGCGGCGCGACACACAATGCGAGGGTTGGTACAGCCTACAATGAGTTATAACTATTGTTGACAATATTGGATGCTTTTCAGTCAAACTGGGCAATCTTGCCTCTACTAGTCCGCGATACGCTCAAGAACGGCAAACTGAATGTCTGATGTATCTGGCAGGTTGCCACGCTGAAGACGTCTGACAAGGAAAACTTGATATGATGGAATGAGTCATAGTTCAACACCCAAATATTACCACAACTTGGCCAGCTTGCAGTTCCGCGTGTTTTGAGCTGTCACGAAAACGACTGATCTATGTATATAGGTACGTATCGAACATTGGCCCTAGGATGGGCCTGACGAATTGACGACTGCAGCGGTGACCTTGTCTTGATCATGACAGTTGACTCGGTCCGATCCTGAGGCCTTGAAAACAATCATTGTCAAAGATACAAAAGTAAAAGTCCTTTAGAATACCAAGTTACACGAGGAGCAGGGTCAATACAGATACGATGAAGCGTAGGGCCGTCGTAACGGGAAGCGGACATGACCCACCTGCTGAAATCCGTCTAAGATGATAGGCTGGAGGACATGGCCTGACCTTTACCTTGCTCAACGAAGCGTACTACACAGGCGGAAACAGACTTGCCCTACCTAAGATATTGCCCCAAGGAGCCCTCTATGTGAGCGCTAGTTGATAGTTTCAGAAGCCTGAGGTCATTGATATGGCCATGATTATAGGCCCAGTACTAACAAGCCAACTCGACTCACACACCGGCCAGTTACTGGTCCTGATTAGAGCTACCCATGAGTTCCGTGGGTGGAGTCGGCTGAGCCATCAGATCTAGGATAACCACAAGAGCCCGAAATAAAGTGTCTCGTGCAGCAGATCAATGAGGAAAGGAACATGGGAGGATGCTGACAGACAAACGCAAGATGCCATCAAGAACACATCCCTACATGGGAGGCAGCAGCTTACAGTAGGTCATGTCGGCCAACCAGAATAACAAAACAATGAGAAGCCAGCAGCTGAGTTTGAAGCAGCTGTCTCGTATCTGATTTCCATCGAATCGCAAAAAAAGAACAACGTTACCCATAGCAGGTACGCAAAACTTAAAGTGAGCTGCACCCAGGACTCGAACTTGGAACCTTTGCCACCGGAAAGCAACGCGCTAACCATTGCGCCAGCGCAGCGACTTTTATCAAGTTCGCTCAGAATAGTGCATTATATAGCAATAATAAAATTACAAGCACTCGTGATGGTGTCGACCCCAGGCTGTACAATAAGGACCTAATAATCGTTAATGATTTATAATGTGTTCCATACAACTATGCTCATCATTAACATCTGTTGGTGACCATGTCATAGCTTTAGCATTGTTTTGCCACATGAAGCTGGGCTGCTGTCGTTGATTTTGGTATAGGGTATCCTGATGAAGACGGATCTTGCACCACCGATACAGCCGCGACGCACTCGGATCTTCGCTTGTGGTTTGTTGGTAGAATGGCGAGGTAGTTAATAAATCAGATCGAAGGTCTTTCACGTATATCAATATGCTGTAGGCGTGGTGCTCAATTCGTACATCAATAGCCCTAACCACCTCCAGTTTCTCCAAGTCATATTTGTGCACATATAAAAATCCTCGATTATAAGTAGGTATCTAATACTGATAAATTGAAATGGTCTTCTATCTCTTGTCACTTTCTCCTTGTGTTTAGAAAGGAATATGTTACAGCAAGCACTGCATTATTCTTGTTATTCAGCCAATGGCTTGGATGTATTTGAGGGTATCTGAGTTCATGAGGCATAGCGATTCCAACAGATCAGACACTGCAACGCCTCATACTGGGATCGTGAGTTGGGGAGCGTGGAATAAATGACCTTGTCTAAAACGCCAAATCGGACGAATTCGAGCGATTTTCTCACTTCTTCGTCACCTTGTATCCCCATTCTTTAAGCATATCGCTCTGCCGTGGGCTGAGGTTGAGTCATAGTTGCCGCTTCTTTGCCATTTCCAGCAGCGTTCTGTGGCGGCGCCCAGGCCTGCATGGGAAAGCCCTGTCCCTGAGGAGGTGCGTAATACTGCGGCATCTGCTGGAAACCTTGCGTTCCGGGACCCCAGTAAGGAGGGCCACCCCATACCATGACGGGCTTCCTTAGAGCAGCGTTTCGCTTTTGAGTATCGATACACGCGCCGACGAAGAGAACAAACTGCCAGAGCCAGAGAAGACACGTGAATACTGACAATGCGACAAAAAGCGCTTTCTTGCTGGCAACGCCTTCGTTGCTTGTGCAAACATATCGTCTCTCTTCGCGATTGTATTCGCAATCCTCATCAAGGTAGTCGAAGGAGGAATAGTAGGCGCTGAAAGTGCTTTCCAGACCACCAACGACAGCGGCACCAAGCCAGATGAACAGATGGATAGCGACATGGGCGCCAGGATGAATGCCAGCTTTCCACTTACGTCCAAAGCGAGTGAGAAGTTCTGCAATGTCCCAGACAATAGCCATGACGAACTTGTCGACGTCAGTACATGATATATAATAAGAAGATGTTAAAGTCATACCAGAGGGCAAGCACCAACCGCCACCAAGCCGAGGGTTTCAACGTTCTTCAAGGCACCTGTAAGAGCCAAACCAACAATACATGTAACGATATCGACACCGTGAAGCGCCAACTTGGTGATCATCCAGCCCTTGGCCTCTTGGACTCGAGGAGGGGTCCATTGTGGTGGAACAGGTGGTTGTTGCGGTTGCGGGTAGGGCGCAAAGGCAGGACCATAGCTTCGAGGGTCTTGCTGGAACCCAGCCTGTTGCTGCTGCGATTGTTGTTGCTGGTCAAATGTCTGGGCAGGGTGTTGCGCATTCGGAGGGAAAGCAGGGTTGGGCGATGTCGGCGGCGCGTTGTCCGTTTGAGAAGAGGCTTCGGGTGCCATTTTGAGATGTAGCTATTTACTCGATGCCAAATAAATTAGGATCAAATTCTTTGTTGAAGTGAATCTATCACTTGTCGGTGTGTGTCGTAATGGTGACCCTTCCCTTGAAACCTCAAACAGGTAGGTACGTGAGGCAACTGTCGTTATAAGCAAGCGAGTGGATTGTTTTTGCTTTGTATAGTTGTGTAGTACAAAATAAATAAATAAGAGACAAAGCGAAAATACAACAAAAAGGTAGTAAGTACAAATGAGCGAACGAATGACTGGGTGACGGAAGAACCAAATAGGAAATAGGAAAAAGAGGTCCTTTGCACAATAAGACGGGTAGTAAAAGAAACTTATACTAATAAACTAGGCTAGTTGCTCGCCTACACGCTTTACTAAAAGCCAAGCGATGAAACCCCCAGGCAGGCGACATTGATCAAAAAGCAACCGACGACATGACATTGCCTGTTGCAGGGGCTGAAAACAGTGTTAGTCCCTGCGTTTCATTGGTCTCATGGACGTAGTAGCGTGTTGGATGGAGTCTTTAATCCCGGAGTGTTGATCTAAGGGGGTACACGAGAAACGCCTAATAAGCGCTGTTTGCATGAAGCAAAGCAGCTTTTCTGGTTAATCGAGAACTTGCCCAGCCTAGACTGCATCTTGGTGTGTAGTGTTGCACGCTGGTTCTGAAAACACAAAGGCCCTAATGCCGTATAGCCATGATCCTGGTTGTTGATGGTTTGGTAGATGTTGCATCCCTTTTCGCAAAGGAGCTGGAATATGAAACATGGATCGACTCAAGAACTCGCGAAAACCTGCAAAGCCACTGCCGGAGATAAAGACCAACCAAAATTCTTCTAGAATAGAACTCGCTAAAAAAGAGAAGAGAAGCAAAAGACTTTGAAAATTTCCAATAATCCTTGGCGGCCGCCGTTGAGATTCCTTTGAGGCGATACCTTTTAGCCCCTTTTGGTATCGGTCCATATGCCGCTGAGATTAGTCCAGGGGACGCGAAAGGGAAATCGCCGAGTCGCAAGACACCGATTTCCATAGGGCTACGGACACAGCCTAATAAAGGCCATTGGACTCAGCCAACCAAGAATGAGTGAGTCATGTATTTCAACCAACAAGTTCTGGTAGCGCTCTCACTAGACCCCTCATGTTTCCCTTATTCTATGCACGACGCCTAATGACACTGGCAAAGGCTGCCAAGCCGGCGACCGGCCTACCGATATTGTCTTCACTTCGTCTCTGCCGGCTTGGCACCACAATTTATCACGCTTTGATCCTTCATCTTTGTCCTGGCGGGAAATCACAAACACGTGCTTTTGCAATAATCCTTGTAATGGGTATCAATCGACTCTCCTCTTTGCTGGCATGGCACACTGATGACACTGGCGACGCTTCGCTTTCGTGCAAAATGTTCGAATGTTGTCCGCCATATATATACCCCATGGAGTTCTCCATCTTTTGTGTCCAAAGTTCTATTCTCGCTGCAGAACGACCAAAAGACCCATGATACCCAGCATGACTGTCTTCAGCCAGGGGTATTCCGACAAGAGAATTGTAACATAGCCGACAAATGGGATATAGCCGACTACACTGCCAATAATGTCCTTGCGCACCAAATAGTCCTGGTTCTTGGCGTAGAGCTCAGTGTCGTCTGAGAGGTTGTTATCGCCCTTGGTGAGAAGCTGTGCCTTGTCGCTGCGCGTCGTTAGCCATTGTATCATCCTTTCTGTATCGAAAACGTACCCCTTGCCAAACTTGCGCACAACTCGGTGCACAATGGGAATTTCCTTGTCCTTGACGTTATAAACCACCACCTCGCCCACATCGGTCTCGGCCATCAGGTTTCGGTTCCAGAGGAAGAGGAGATCGCCTCGCTGGAAGGCGGGCTCCATTGAGCCGGAGAGGACGACGACGATCGGTGACGGCGAATCACTAATGACGGAGAGACCCTTCCACATCTGCGACGAAGTTAGCAATGTGTCCCAAGTATCAGAGGGGGCACAGGTTTATACCATAAAGGCCGTAGACAGGATGAGCGCGAAGTTCATAAGCTGCGCAGCAGCCTGCCGTGGGTTTCCAAGACTAGACAACATCGTGACTGGTGTATAGCAACGGCGTGACTTGGGGCGATGTTGTTGCAGAGCTTGATAATTCCACGATGCAGCTTATGGAGGATTCGCGCTGAGGACATGTGGCTCATGGAAGCTCGACAAGCACGGGCCACCTACAGTCCAGACAGCTGGGGCGTTTGAGGCGGAAGATGTGGCGGCGCTTGAATAAGGTATATCCATAGTTCCAGGGACCTTGTCGCTATAAATGGCCTAACGCGGAGGGTGTCATGCTCGACAAAGGTGATGTCATGACTACATGCGAAGCATGAGATCGATGTCATCGGCGTTATAGGCGAGTAGGGAGCTTAGTATTTAAAATGGTTGTTCGGGGACTTTGCTTTCTATTCTGACATTCCCCCAAGCACTTCATCTTACAAGATCATTTTGAACTCTTATAACAAAATCACCTTGCACCTACACCACCCAGACATCCACAATGGCCGACAACAACGACCAGCAGCCCGGTCTTGTCGGTAGCCACGCCCAATACGTCAAGGGTGCCGCAGAGGTAGGTATCCTTCCACGTTGTTCGTTGGCTCTTTCTCACACTTTATAGGCCACCATTGGTGCCATCACTGGCTCTCAGCCCTGGAAGGCTTCAGGTGAGCAAGACAAGGCCGCTGGTCTTGCCGATATGAAGAAGGCCGGTGAACTTCGAGCGCAAAACGACCCCAACAACCAGAACGGATATGGAAAGGCTGAGGAGCTTGCTGGCAAGCTCACCGGCTGCCAGGGTATGGAGCGCGAGGGTCACGAGAGCGTTGCCCAGAAGAAGGAATAAATGGTCTCTTTAGCGTTAAACGATTGATGCGTGTACAATATACATACCTCGGCATCGAGTCCACCTAGATGACTCTGTCGATAATACTAAACATTCATACGTCTTAGTAGCCCAGGCTCTTGTCGCGATCGTGTGAAGATACCTAATGTTCCTTCCTGCCTCTGCTACTTCCCTGGGTACTCTTCACAATATCTTTTAGGCAACTGCCTCACAAAGCACATATTGGGAAGGGGCGCCTTCCTCGCTCCCAGCCCAGCGCGCCTTCTTCATGCATGTCATTACAATAGTAGGTAGCCTTCGTTAATTTAACATCGAGGATGTTCTGCTTCTTCATCCTTCATCATCGCGCATCTTTGCTGTCTCGTTCAGCATCACCCCTTCGACGCCTGACTCCCTACGCATTTTTGGCTTCATCAAACATCTTCACTCCAACATTCCTTTTACTACTTAATTATCCGCATTAACTTTACCAGAACTCTGCTGCCCCCCGAAGTCCAGCACTGATCCTTCGCGATGGATTCAGCTCCCCTTCTTCAGAATGCTGACGGCCTTCCGAGCCCCAATGTCATGCAGGACCATGTAAGTCCTAGATACAACACTCTGCGACCGATGTCTGTATCTGACTCACGCAAAGCCTGCCTTCCTCCGAGCATGCCACTCTCCATGGTCTTGTATACCTCAGAACGTCCTCGTCATCTTGCGAGGTCTGGTGTTGACGTTTCTCATCGCCGTGGGTATTCTTATCCTGAACTTCGAGCTCCACGAGCACAGCGAATACTCCAAGTGGCGCATAATCTTCGACTTCGCCAACATCAGTTTCTTCTTCGTCTTTCTGTACCAGCTTCAGACGTTTGTAGGTTACAGTCGAGCTCCTCTTCTATCTAATTCGCTGACTAGTCGTCTAGTCCTGGACCTTTACTCATCTGTACTACCCCCACCACCATGATCGACACATGGGCGGAGTGGAGGGATTGCTCATCAGATGCATGTCGCTTCCCAAGCACATGGGTAACCTCCGAAAGCAGTTTCACTTCACTTTGTTCTACACAATCTGCGTCATTTTCGCATTCGCTAATTCGACGATCTACTTCTTCATCACCCGCCAGCAGAAGGGTGAGGGCTGCTGTGGCGAGCCTCAACCAGAGCCTCGCCGTCCCAACAGTACCGCCGTACCCATATGGGCTGGATACGCTGAGAAGCACCCTGAGCCTCCTTGTAAGAGAACTCTTCCATGGCGTAGTTCGATCTCTGACCATCATGCAGTCACCGACATCTTTGGCGAAGGATGGTTCCGAGCCTTCATTATCCTGTCTCTGTATGCGTTTGGAACATTGATCATGGTAATCGAGATCCTTTTTCTCAACAGTATCCGACGTCCATACGTAAGTTGTCGTTGAGAGACACAAGTTCTTTGCTGACGATCCATGCTGTAGGCCGTCGGACTGCACCTGATTGGCATCCCTTTCTTTGCTACAGCCTACCTAGGTTGGGCTGCCTTTGGCCGACTGGTCACTGACTACTTCCCCTTCTTCTGGCTTGACAAGAAGCAAGTTGGTTCGGACGAAGCGATCACCCTCTACTCGATTGGCTTTGTGCTGTTGATGCCTATCAGTAAGTTAGCACCACATTCAGAGGAGCTTATGAGGTTAACAATCGCGATAGTGTATATCCTCATGCAGGGCTTCGTTGCTTCCAGAGAGAGCTTTACACGATCGAAGAACGAGGCTCGAGCCATCGCTGCTGCACAAGCGGCACTCGACACGTGAAGGGGAAGTAATTGGGGGTGGTGATTGGTACGGAGTGTCCTTTCTGAGTATGGAATGTTCAATCTGAGACACCACTGGGAGCGTCTCGATTGATTTCATAGAGCTTGTTCAAGGTAGATTGATACATGACTGGGGTAGGGTTTTGGTATATTGTATCTGGTAGCAAACCTTTGAACCTGAAATTGACCTAACTTCACGACAATATATTTACCCACGAAGTGATCAGTCCTTTCACAACAGCGCGTGAGTTATAATTTGCAACAAGTCTCCTACATGTTGAAACATCTGAGTTTGAAGCCATAACCATAATTTGCAATTGAAAAGATCAAGTGTTTTGATTGCAACCGTGCTAGATGCACCCTGATCACTGATGCCGCGTCGTGAAGCGGCGTGCGACAGGGACTTGTCGACACCATCTTGATGCAACCCGACCAGCCCCCGTTGTATAAAGCTCACCAATCACAAGCCAAGAAGTGCTAGTGCAGATGGAACGGCTCGGTAGCGTCTTCACAGAGCCTGACGATTGGGTACCAGACGAATGAGTTGGTGAGGCACAACGACAGGGCATTTTACCGAGTGACATTGCACTGTTTATGCTTGAGAGGGGTTGGGGTGGCTACAACAGGGTGGAATTGATTAACGTAGATTTCAAACGAGCCTTGTTTATTCGAGACCGTGCAAATGACGACCAGAGAAAAAACCAGGTAAGAAACTAGAGATGACGGTGAGCTGTTGGGCGTTAATATTGAAAAGCACGGTGCAGCTGGATACCAACCTTAAAGAATTGTAGGGGCATTTACAAGTACCGTAAGAGGTACGGAGTACCTATGATGAAAGATGACTCCCAAATGCAAGCCTGATATTACATCCGTATCCGTTCAATGCAACAGAATCAGGTGCAAAAGCGACCAGGGCCTTGAATTGATATAGATCATCAAGCCTATCAAATTGCAAATAACTTGGGTCGCAAAAAGCTGCACGTCGCTGGCTGCCTCACTCTTATCCCTGGACCCCGCGGCGTTTAGACCCCCATTAGGGCCTTATGAATGGCTGGCTGGTGATGACCTCTGCATGGAAATAAATACAGGTCTCTCCCCCCAGACCCCCGATCTTCTTCTCTCTTCCTCCCCCCACACACAACCAAAAAAGGGTCGCAAAGATTCACCTGGAGGATATCGCCTTGTCTTGTCTCGTTTGGAAGGAAGGACATATTCCTCTACCCGGGCCCATTTTGTCAATCTTTTCTGTTGTGCGTCACTCTCTTTTTCTTCTTCTCTTTTGCTCTCTATCTCTACGCTCTTTTCGTCACTCTCTAGCCAAGTCCCACGATACATAAGAAATCTCGGAGTCGTTATTCTCCCCGTATTTCTCTCGTCGAAATCCCCGTTACGAGTCCATTCTTTATCTACCGATTCCCCCCGATAAAAACCGCAGCCATGTTCAAGCGCTCGTTCAGGTCGCAAGACCCCGGCCGCGTCGACAAGTCTGCGAGACTGAAGAGATCGGGCTCCCATCGGGACCACACAAAGATGTCGAAGCTGCAAAGATCACTCAATGAGCAGGACTCGATTCCGCAAAAGTCCGCTCCCGTACCCCCGCCCGCGCCTGCACCCTCGCCCATCGTCACCTTGACGGTTGGTCGAGATGGCCGGCTCTTTGCAGCACATGAGGAAGTGCTCCGCCAGTCGCCCTTCTTTGAGGCGGCTTGTCGCGGAAACAACTTCGAGACACAGAGCAAAAGAATCTCCCTTCCCGACGAAGAACCCGAGGTGTTCTCCGCCGTCCTCGAATATCTCTACAAGGGTGACTACTACCCACGTCTGCTTCATAACAAGCAGCGCAACTCTTGGGAACTGGAGGACCAAGGCCGTACACCTCACACATCACCCAACCCTGAAACTGGAGGTGGCCGCGCAGACACCACGTCTGAAGCCACTATCTATCTGTCGAGTCTCGACATGGCCATTCTCCGCGACACTGTTGTCTACTGCGCCGCGGACCGATACGGCCTTGAGGAGCTTAAGCGTCTGGCCCTGCGCAAGCAGGGACTGCAATCTGGCATCGATGTCGGGACCATTATTCGGTCAGCTCAGTACGCCTACGCCCATACCCCCGACTCAGACAGCCGTCTGCGCGCTCACTACCTCGCCCTGATCATCCGCTGTCGTAAGACCTTTAAGCGCAGCGGGACTATGCAGGCCGAGATGGAGGCGGGCGGCAGCAAGCTATTCTTCGACCTGTTCGTGGCTATGTGTAATCACCTCGACGACGTCATTGACGTGAGCAACGCTCGCACGCCAAAGACTGTCTGAGGCGATTCAAGCCAAGCTCAACACACACACACACATATATAACCCAATGAGCAGGCCTCCAGATGCCTCGTGTGTTTGATCATAGCTGGAGGACATGTACTAAAAGGAATACCGCCAAAGCCGCGAAAAAAGAACGAAAACCACAACAAACAAAAAAAGTGATGCTTATAGGAATAGTTGGAATTTGGCGTTCGGTTGCTTTTCATGCTCCATCATCAGATTGACGTCCTAAGGAGCTTTGTTTTATTACATGACTCCCCTTCTGCGAGATGGGCCGACCAAGTTTTGATACACGAGCTGAGAGGATCTAATCCGACGCCTACGAAGTCCTTCACATCCTTTGCTCATTTATTGTGCGTTCTACTTGACCGCGAGTTTCCTGTTATTTGTCTTGTCATTTTACAACTCTGCTTTGATATCCACATACCCAACGGCACTGGGACATTTTCTTTCCTCTACACTTTACTCCGGCGTTTTGTTATCATCTAAAAAGGCCAGGTTGTCTTTGGTTCAACACCAGATTTTAGGAAGGAGAGATTTAGGAGGGATTGGAATGCTTGGCTGCTTTTCCACACCCGCGAGCAAATGCCCCCCGAAATTGGCAACAAGCTTGCATTTGTACCATCTTGGAATTTTTCTTTTCACGGAAAAAAGAAGAAAAAAAAAGGATCTCGTCTGGTTTTGTTGGCTATTTTTTTTGGCTTTCACGTTTTTTTGACAGGCGTTTTCTTAGTTGAACAATGCTTAGAACGCGAAACGGATACAAAAACGTCTCCTACTCTGGATTTTGCATTACGAAGGGGGCCTCGAGAACGAAAGGCTTCAATTACTGACCTTACCTTGATCACACACTGCGTGTGTGCCCTCGCCTTTACTAGTACTGAGAGTCACCCCTGTTTGCTTTTGGTTCGCATCTTGAGACTGATACCTCGAACCCTGTCCTCTTTTTTTGAGCTGCTTTCCACGCTGTTTTTTTTTGTTTGCTGGAGGAGATGGGAATTTTTGGAGATCCTTCCTGCATGATTTATTGGGAGCGGCGAGACGCCGATGAGAATGAAGTTACGATCTTGATGATTATTAACAACTTGGGATCGTTGAACGGTCCTCCCTGGCGCTTTGCACCGTCAGGGTCGAGGTAATGAGAAATTCGGCCACCTCACTTTATGTTCATTGCATGTGATTTCTTGTTGTGTATTGCCGATGCTTGCTAAACTCGCGGGTTGTCTCCTTAAGCTGTGGGCTTCTCCCATTCGACCTCCAACTTGTCAAACGTAGCCTTAAGATCCTCCTTGATGTTCTTGTGAGGGTCTGGCCTGGCCACAGCCGCTGAGACCTCAAGCTCCCAGCCCTCACCACCTTCATCACCGTACACCCAGTTTGTCTGTCTCAGCGGCGTCTTTTCGCCGTTCTCGTCAACCCTGTAGATCCAGAGACAAACGCCTAGGGCGTCCTCCACCTTCATTGCCTTAACAGTAACGCTCTTCTTACCACTCTTGACAGCAGCTTCGTCCTTGGGTCCTACCGCCTCAACGCTCCAGTCGGCCCACGAGTCGCATGTTACAGTTGAGTATCGTGGGTGCTCGTTGTACAGCTCAATGCCCGTCTTGATCCACTTTCTGGGGGCACCTGGGGTAGCGGGTTTTGTGAAGGTGAGGAGAAGACAGGCTTGGTCGTATTGGTGGACGTAGTTCGTGCGGAAGGTAATTGTTGCTGAGATGAAGTGCTTTAGGGGAGCATTGGAGTGAGATTTGAAGGGAGCTGAATGAGTCAGTATGAAGTTTCGTATGGGTGAGGGGGTTGAGGGAGAATGGACCTGTAAAGACGTCTGTAGAAGGGGGCTGCTTCCAGACATCAGTCCCTGGCTGAGCCTTGACGGTAAAGGGGGTTTCCATTTTAGGTATCACAGAAAAGAACGATGAGGATAAGACGTTGTTGTACTAAAAAACGATGGATACTCTGTTGTCTTTATACACTTTATGAAACGATGTCTCTCAAGACAATCGCGGGGCAGCTCTGACGTAATTTGCCAAATGCGAGCTTCCTATAGCGGAGATTCCGCCATGCCTGTCCACGGCAGTTTGGCTACTTGTAAAATAACAATTATGTAAATCGAATGACTTTTATTTAAGGTTAATTATGGAAATGTCATGGTCTTGACAGACAGTGGAGTGTGAGATCTGAAGCTGAAGCTGAAGACCGGGGGCGGGTAAAAGCTATAGTGGGGATGGGAATGATTGAGTTGGTTGAGTTGCTACTTTTGGAACGGGGTTTGGTATGCTGCCTGAATTGGTCAAAGTGTAAAGGGGATGATATATCTTACAGCAGTGAGGCACATGTAGACGAACTATTCTGAGCCTTCCATCTGTATCGCGTTGTGTTTAATCATGTCGAATATGTGTGATTCATTTCCAGATTAGACAATACTCCCCAAGGAACGTCGATGGAAAATGGTTTCTGGGACTTTGAGAAGAAGATTAGTGATCACTCTGGTCTATCGTCTGTTAAGGTCAGGGGTTTACAGCCGTTCACTTGATAACGATCGTGGCTATTGACACACAATGTCCTGCTACTACCCTACGCCTGTGCCTCGGCAGGGTTGACCAAGCTTTAAAGTTTAGTAGGGAGGGCTGAAGCTTATCGCGCCCGGTTAAATTACGGCACTTAGTCGTCACCAACCGCTTCAGTAAACTGACGCTTCAGACTGATGTTAAGCTTTCCTTTATGTTTTTAATGGAAACAATTAGCTTTTCAAAGAACACAGCGTGCTCCCAAGAAGCAAACGGTTGGCGCAGAAAAACTTTGAAAAAAGACTTCTTGCTGGTGTTCGAACCAGCACTACCCCGACCTCTGACTCAAGCTACCGGGGCATTGTCCACGGAAGTGAAAACTCTTCCCCACTCGACCATCACTCTTTCTCACAAAAAAACCACCCCGCTTCCTTCCTCAGTCACGATTTTCTTTGGCAGTATCCTCCCAACCGCGCCTGTTCTCACTCTCTTATCGCGATAATCTTTTTTCTTTGCTCGAACTATTGAAGCTTGCGCTTCGTTCAAAAGCGCTCGATATCGTGATCTCGGCTTCGGTAGATTGGCCGCCTTGACGGTCTAAGGGGTGATTGGAAGAAGGTATTTGCCGGACAACTGACTGACTTACATTCCGATCTTCAGCTCACTTACACTGCTACAACAGTTATCACAATGTCGTCGTTTCTTACACCACCAAAATCGGGCCCTTCTGGGCGCCCGCCCGTCAAACCGCGATTCTCAAAGCCCAACCCTGTTCGAGCTATGCGCGAACGAGAAGAGCGACGAGCTGCCGCCGCACACACACAATCAAATAACCTACGAGTCGCTGCTGTCAATCGAAATGCTGCACTCGCCAGACCGAACCGCCCTCAATGTCCAAATAAGGCCTGCCCGAAACCGAACGTGGTTGATGGCACATGTCAAACTTGTGGTCGCATTTCTGACGATAGCAATATCGTGGCAGAGGTCACCTTTGGAGAGTCGTCTTCAGGTGCTGCTGTTGTGCACGGTTCTTTCATTGGCGCCGATCAAGCAGGCGTTCGCAGCATGGGTCCCGCGTTCCGGAGGGTTGGTGGATCGGAGGACAGGGAGAAGAGTATTCGTGAGGCAAAGGGTTTGATGCAAGGTTATGCTCAACAACTTAATGTCAGCGACAGCCTGGTCACTGCAGGCACACAAGTTTTCAAGCTTGCTTCCAGCGCGAACTTTATCCAGGGCCGCACGTTAGCCAGTGTTGCCGCGGTTTGCCTGTATGCTGCATGCCGCGCAGAACCACCCTGCAAGGTCATGCTTATCGATCTTGCGGATTTGGTACAGCTCAATGTCTTCAAGCTGGGCCGAATATTCAAGAAACTCAATGAAGTGGTGCCAATTGGCAATGATGGTCTCATCCCAGTCTATCCGGAAGATCTCATTTGGCGGTTCGCAACCAAGATGGAGTTTCACCAAGACACGGCCAAGGTCGCCGAAGACGCCGTCCGTCTAGTCAAGCGAATGAGTCGAGATTGGATGGTCATGGGTCGCCGACCTTCAGGCATTTGCGGAGCCTGTTTGCTCATGGCAGCACGAATGCACAACTTCCGACGAACAGTGCGCGAGGTGGTGTACATCGTTAAAGTTACGAACCACACAATCCAGAACCGTTTACAAGAGTTCAAGGTTACTGAATCTAGTCGCATGTCTGTGGAGGATTTCTTGAAGCAGGATTTCTTGGAGAGTTCTCACGACCCACCGTCATTTTACAAGCAGACCGCCGAGTACAAAAAGCAGCTGGCTGTCAAGAACAAAAAGCGAAAGCGACCCTCGGCGGACGAAGACGTGGAGCAGAACGAGGAAGATGATAACTTGGCCGACAGGATTGATCCGCGATTAATAGAAGGAGGTGCCGACCTTTCCAAGGCTCCAGTTTACGAGTACCGTCGTGACGACGATGGTTTCATCATTCCGCCTCTACCGTCCAAAATCGCTAAAGATCCATCGCTTGTCAGCAAACTAAATGAGAACGCTGAAGGCGAGGAAAACAACGACGAGGAAGAAGAAGAGAATCATGTGGTTGGACTCGACAGCTTAGTTGAAGAATTCGGAGATGCCCTAGAAGAGGAGACCGCGGAAGACGGGACTCAAGACACCCGTACACGCAAAGGCGACAAGCCTCAACTGCCCATCAATGAAGAATGGGAGCAGGATGAGCAAGAACTGGAGGGCGTTATTGAAGAAATCTTCAACGATCCATTGACTTATGAGCATGCTATGGCCTACACGACTGCTGAACAGCGAGCACGAATACACACACTCTGGGCTCTCCAGCAACGCCCTCAAAAAGAAGTTTCCATGTCAGCGGATGTCACAGAAGACGAATTTGCCGACGACCCCGAAGTCAACAATTGTCTATTATCGCCTGAAGAAGCTCAAATAAAGGAGATGATCTGGGTGAATCAGAATAAGGAGTGGTTACGGAAGCACCAAGAAAAGGTGTTCCGGAAGAAGGTCGAAGCCGAGCGGCCAAAGCAAACACGAAAGCGACGAAAGCGCGCCCGAATGGGAGAAGGACAGACCAGTCCGGCCAGCTCAGCCGCCGAAGCAGCCGTCAACGTTGCTAAAGACCGCGCCTGGTCGAAGAGGATCAATTACGATGCCATCCGTAACATCTTCGACCTGCCCAATATTGATGGGCCTGGATCAGAAGCTACGAGCCGAAAGACGAGCGCGGCGGGGAGCACACGAGGCGGCGACGATATCGCCGAGGTGCCCGAGGAAAGCGTCGCAGGAGACGAGGCTGAGGCACCGCAAGAGGACGAAGAAGAAGATTATGAGGAGGAGGAGTATGATGAGACGCAGAATTACAACGATGGAGAAGAATTTGGCGGTGGTGGCGGGTACGATGAAGATGATCCAGAGATGGATGCAGAGTACGGGCTAGAGGAATATGCCTGAAGGCAAGGCAATTGATACCCACATTAGACAACATGTTTCTTTTTAGTAGAGGGTTCTCTCATTACTATAATAGATGGAATAAATTTAGTCAAAGTTCAATTTAATGGAGCTCAGCCTTGGGTTCTCTCCCTCCCTCTTCCATGTAGCATGTAGTGGGAGACTCGTCAGAGTCTCTCCCGCCGGCTGCCCTCGAGGTTAGCAGGGAGCTCAACGCTAACAGCATACAAGAAATAATAGTTTTGTTCACTCTATTATAAGCTTTTATCTGTTATTCATTCCTTATCTATATCGACTGACGACAAGACTTCAGCAGAGACAACGTGCGGATACCTCCAGCATTCGCCTTCAGCAGCGGAAATAGCTACACTAGATAATGCCATATCACATGTATACATATATAAGGGCTTGCTTTTCATCATAAAATGGTCCAGAGAAGTGGGTAAACATGAATAATTATTCGTAAGAGGTATAAGGAGCTTTCTTAAACCGGTTGCTGTCATGCTGGTTTGTCCAAGCTTCGGGCGAACGAAGCTCTGCCTCACTTTCACTCCTGAAGTGAGTTGATAAATTGACCTCCCATTTTATCTCCCTTCTGATGCCAGCTTCGCCATCGTGTAAGAACCTCGAGTTGAAACCCATCGTTCTTCTATCAGCAGCTTCTGGGCGACTAATAGATGGGAGCGAGAAAGCTTCACGCCCCGAAAAGCGTCCAGCAAGGCCGGCATGGTTTCCAGATCCGTTACTACGCGATGACTTATGGCCAGATCCGCTGAATGCTGTGGGTTGACTGGCAAGACCCATATGATATCCTGCGAGTTTAAACAAAGGCCGTAAGGTTGCCAAGCTGGTAGCAGTTATTGCTAACCCTTGTTCAATTATTGACCATATTGCAACATCCACGGTGTGCACTGACAAGAGTTAGTAAATCGACTACCAGAAAGATACTTGATGGGCAGGGTTGTATCTCAAACGTACAGAGCCAGTCAGCTTCCTTATACCCAGCAAGGTAGGGAAATCGAGCTACGACAGCGGCACTCGCACTACAAGTCCCGTTAGTATAATGATAAGATAGGTAATAAAGGGTATATGCTGTTTGACTTACACACAGCCCATGGCGAGAAGAGGTATCAGGGAATATTTTGTCCTCTTTTTCAGCTGCAGCTTCCAGATAATAAGTCCTGGGAGAAGTGCAAAGATGAAGTCGGAAACAACAGCAGTGATACTGTACATAATCGTTAAGGAAATAGTGACGTTAAGGTTGATACATTTGCCCGGCTGATCTTTTTTCCAAGCAAATGATATGGGGCGACATTGGAATATAGAGATAAAGAAGAAGAGAATCCCGGAGACTGTAGAGCAGAACATGGTGATGTAGATGATCCATCTGTGCAGTTTGCTAGTTGCTAGATTGAGCAAGAAGAAGCCGATGGATAGTTTACAGAGCATCATAGTGAGACTGTACCAAATGTAACCAAACCACCAGCACTATGTAGGCCCAAGTTTAGAATAGAGAAACAAATTCAAGGTTCAGGCGTCTTACCATCGCGGTCATGTGGATCTGCTCCAAACTGAGATGCTCCATATGTCGGCCACTCCCTTGTGTAACGCCGTAAATAGCGAAAGCGGCATACAGACTGTATGACAACTATGAAGATCTTAATAAGATTTGGTAATAGGAACCCCTGCTAGGACCATCCAGGCAGGGCACAAAGAAACATACCAAAGCGGCGGCCATTAACCAGTCATCACCTTTGAACGCCTTGATCATGAAGAATCGAACGTAGAACCGCAATGAACAAGAGATGAAGGATATGGCGAAGAAGGAAATGATGACTGCCATGAGCTCTGGCCCTCTGGTCTCTGTTACTGGAGCCATGGTGGAAGGGAAGACGCTGGCTGCTGCCAAGTCGGATGCTGCTAGGAATATCAAAAGCAAAGGCTGTTGGGACCTAGGCCCTTCCCCTGTTGGCGAGATCTGGGGCGAGGAGCTTTATATAATACTTGAAACATTATTGCCTGGGACTGATATTGATTCAAGGTACCTGAAGTGAGTGATAGTGGTTGCATTATGCAGGCACTAGTCTATCTAGTTGCTTGTGATGGAGTTCAGTCGTAACTGTATTAACCCCGCAGATGCTACCTAGATAAGAGAGCTACATATGATGCAGTTTTCCCATGAGAGTGTTTGGTATTTTGACAAAGACATTTTGTAAAGCCAAGGTAGTAGTCGAGTTTAGCTTGTGTGTCCAAGTACTCTAGGACTTGCCGGATTGGGGATGCATCCGATGTATTCGGTGAGATCTAGGTTTCATCTAATGTACCTATCTGAGCACTGGAAAAGGCAGGTGGGTATAACATGACTGCCACACTCTGCATACTAAACGGGATCTAGACAATAAAATCACTGGTTACTCTTGAGAGGCTTTTTTCTGTGCACTCATGCTCGTTTAGGCTCGCTATCCTGATACATACCTAAACGAGTGGGGTGAGATGGTGGCCAAGACACTTTTTGGTCAAATTGAGACTTTAGTCCGACTGACACCTGCCCTGAAAGGAGTTCAGACCAAGTTGATTATCTGCAATAGATAGACTTGATATTAGATGGTGGCTAGATGTTCACTTTCGAGGTTCATGAAGGAAAATGGTCACAACTTTGTACGAATTATTCGATCTTGATATCCTGGCTGAAGATCTTTTATTTTTGAATGTTGGTTGTGTTCTACCACGCAACTACTCAACTGCAATAACATTGGAACATGGCGCAATTTCAATCTAAACTAGAGTAACTCTTGTTCCACTCCGGATTAAACGAAACTAAACTAGACTAGAGGGAATTATTAAACGGGACGAGCCGCCAATCGTTCTGTGGTTATGCAGGTCACACGATGTCCCATTTCGACTGCGGCACAGCGGTTATCAGACAGCAACTCGTCCCCGATCAAACTTTTCATTACTTGCCACCCTAGCAAGAGTCCAAAAACAAGTTACATGAAGATACCGCTTACTGTCGTGAAGGTGACGCTTCACGTAACTTGATTTCTGCCCTGTACAACTAGAACTATTCCTTGGCCTTCTTGATTCTCCGGACACTCTCCCAACCCTAATCAGTGCTGTTCCACGTGGGACATGACTTGCAGCGTTTATACTCAAGACCGAGGAAAACTCCGACATGTCTTGGAATAATCAAGTATCTGCGTACGGACTTCGTCCGTCTGTGGCCGTCGCATGCCGCTAGGTCTTGGCCAAGGGACAATTGGTCACCTGTGTTCCAGGGTTTGTTTCTTGGCCTTTCTCTTTATCTCTTCTCTTTCTCTTTCTCGCGCACTCACTTGTAACTCGAAAAGAGTAACGTTGAGGTTTTAGACCTTGGCACCGAGGTTGGGTTTGACCAGTAGTGTTGAATCATAGCCCACATTCTGACTAGATAGAAGCTCAGGCGCTGCCGGCTTTATTGTACCCTTGATCCCACTAGGGAAAACCGACAAGGTTCCCCTCATCCTTGAGATCACCCTTGTACGGTCAATCGACTCTGTTGAGACAGGTTGCATCGTCTTTGTACTAGCGTGCCTTAAGTAGCCGTCTCGATCTGGCGAGGGCGGTTGTATAGTGCTGGCGTATCAAGGCTCCCAGAACCTAGGACAACACGTGGTCGCACAGAAACCAGGCAGAGATGAAACAGGGAGCTCAGAAGATCATGTTCTTCAACACAACGCTGACTAAACTACGTACTTTACCAAGCTTGTAGGCGAGATTCCCTCTCCGTTTGCATTGGTGGCAAAGGCGGTGGCAATCGCCCGACTACCTAGCTAAAGGGACATCTAACTGACTGACGTTTCTAAGTACACAATAAACAAGGGAGCAACGAATGGTTCTTTTGTTTATCGTGTGGAAGTATATTCTGAGTTTTAGTGTGATAGTTAGGAGTTGTCTAGCCAGTCTTAATGTTTGCTCCATTGTTACCCCATTAACAATCAAATCAGGTCCTGGGATGTCGGGAAACTATTAGAAAAAGGTAAATGGCGATAGGAAAACGTTGTTGAAGATAAGTGTTTAAAGCGTAATGATCAACAATTTCAAATTCAATCTCGGCTTTAAAGTGAAAAACCTACGCGATACTAACTTTGGTAGTATTCTTCTAAACGAAAAGATCCAGGTCACCGAATTTTAGACAAGACTCCTCCCGTCTGTCGGTTCTCGCTGTCTATCGTTGCCACGCAAAGCAAACCAGACTCGCCCGAGTTCAAACAGATATACAACTCCACCCTGCAGTATCTTGACAAAATGAAGACACGAACACAGGACAAAACAACCGACGGTCAACGAGTAAGAGAGGGAACAGGGCCGGAACAATGTCTTCTAGTACGAATACGCCGCCCAATAGAATCTTCAAGGTCCGAGTCCGACAACATCAAGCCCACCAATAGAGCCCAAGAGAGTGGCGCTGTCACCAACAACCATGCGACAGTTACCAGAAATGTCAAGGCAAAGGATCCCAACAGAGCAAAATATTGGGATCCTAATACTGTATTTGCTCCAAGTGCCATAAGGCAACACTTGTGGAAGATGCAGCAACACTATGCTGCAAACCGAACTGATGCTACTGGAGCAAACAGTGCAAGTGCCAACTAGCACTATTTTGGCATCTGACACCTTGCTAAGCACTTAAATTAAATACACGATGGCCAGCCAAGTTTATTTAACAAGATGAAGACGGTGGCCCATACAATGGTGGAATATCGATGTTCCCTTATGTCCTTCCATGTAAGCAAGACTAGATCCAGGCAAGTGAGTATGGACACCATGCTAACCATCAGATGCGAAGAGTCATGAGATGATAAAGCCATCTTCATTTGTTCTTACTATGGCATGTCCATTTTTCCAAATCCATCTCGGGTAGGCCTTCCTGTGGGGGCTGAGTGATGGGTGTAGAAAGGTGTGAGCCAACCGATTTTGCGTGGCATTCTTTTGCAACACTCAAACACGGAAGCCAGCGCAAGGCAGACATCAAAGTCTGTAGTTATATGTGTATGAGAGAATGCCATTGGATACATGGGAACATTGTTGGTTGTGTTTGTGGCTTGTTGGCCCATGTAGGAGGCCCATTGGGCGCGTCATGGAGTGGTGTTGGGCGGTAACTGGAAGTATTGAAAAGAGGAGCGACAGTCACTTATGTATTTCAAATACTCTTCTTTATTACTTACATTCTCTGGAAACCCCCCGCAGAAGTATATTCATCTGGTGAACTACTTACACCTACGCAATGAGCGCACGCTGTCCTAGTCGTGGCGGAGAGTCGTCGTAAGTGACCTATCTCTTGATTGAGAAAATATCGGCATAACAAAATCCACGCAGGCAATATAAAGACGATGTATACAGAGTATACTTCCGAGACGGAGAGCCCTCGTGGGTGCACGCCAGGATCATCAAATCTTACCCGCAGCTTGCGAAACGGGTCCATGAGAATTCAGATGAAGCATGGCCACTTGTTTTAGAATTCAAAGAATTTGATCACAATATCGGGCATGCTATTATCCACTTTCTATACACAGGCACATACCGGAGCTACAACGATTGTGGCATGGATCGGACACAAAAGTACCAATGTGAGCTTGCAGAAGGCCTTCAAGTCTGCGTTGCCGCATCATCTCTCGGGCTATGGCATCTGCATAGACATGCAGAGCAAGACATTAAAAGCCTGTGCGACAAAACGAGCCTACAAAGCATCTTTGATGTTATCGATGACCTGAGGACTGCGCTTGATCAAGTCGAGACACTGGCAGAGTACCTAGAGAATCGTATGGCACGGGCAAAGTTTGGTGCACCAGGAGTTTCGACAAAAGACGTTCTACGAGACCTTGGATCCGCAAACACAGTCAGTACACTTGCTCTCAGGGCTGTAGTATTGCAACACCAACGCAAAATGAACGAGAGCAAAAAGGAAAAGAATGTACCAGCGGTAGACGACCATGTATCGATGCATGATCAGCCACAGGTACCCCAGACGGGAGCTAAGTCGGCTCTACAGCTTATGGAATGTGAGTTGGAGTCTCTATTGGCGAAGAAGGCGAAAAAAGGAGGAAAGCTTGTCAAGTCTGACCGAACACGTATGAAGTCCCTTGAAGCGGAAATCATGAGACTGCGCAATCTGGGTCACGCCGGAGCGATCTTCAACAACGAGGAAGGCCCCGACAACTCCGCGAAAGGAAATACCCAGGCATCTTTGATCGAAGTGGCCAACCGGAACCGAAGCGAGAAGGCGAAATTGTGTGGAAAGAAGCCCGCAGATACGTCTGCAAATAAGTCGAAACTAAAAGCACATGGTTAGTAAACAACCCTTCTAAAGACCTTGACGCTACGCTGTTGTATACCCATGATGCTGATCACACCAGCTGCAGGACTAAAGCCAGACTTTACTGGTGCGACATGGTTGGGCCGTAAGGGCACTTCTAGCCATTTCTATGTTGATGACCTTGAATCATTTGAAGACGATGTATCTATCTCGTCAGATTCATTGCCATGGATGACGCCGAGTTCAAATGGCAGTTCTTGGGATGCGTGGGAAAGCGAGACTACCGAGTAGAGTTTGTTGTCTTCTTTTTTATGATAGAGCTGACCTATGTATGTCTAGTTGTTTTAACTTTATGGTCTTTTAAAGAATTGTAAACAGAATTAGCTTTGAGTTACCTATTAAAGTCTCTACAAATCTAGTTTGGATTTCAGTCGCCATCTTCAGTCCATATCCTCTCTCATAAGCTCTCCTTGATGGTAGCAAGGTTGATGGATTAAACCGTATCTCGCCAGCTTCGAAGTTTGTAAACATAAAGTTAAGTTTAAATGAAGACATATTAAAAGCGTAGTCCTAATGATTTTGCACTTTTAAATCATTCGCCATGTTGACTCCAGTTCTCCATCTTCCACAACCACAAAACATAACTACAATGACTTCCGACGACAAATCCCCTCAAAAGAGCACGTAAGTACCCCGATAATGCCAGATTCTTGAAAATCGCTAATATGTTTCCAGATCTGCTGATAATGACGCCTGCAGAATTTACTTCCAGGGCCAAGGTCCTTGCCTTGTTTCCAGAAAGGTTATCAGCAAATGCCCAATACTAGCAGCACGAATAGCTGCAAAGCCCTTCTTTTCCAACTCCATCAATACAATAGACGTCAAGGAAATAAATTACGATATAGGAGTGGTCGTTATCCACTTCCTCACCACTGGGACATATCGATGCCTCGATCCCAAATTTGATTCACAGGATGAAAGAAACTGTTCTGATCTGGGAACTGCGTTTCGCGTATATGCAGCTGCCACTATGTTTGAGCTGATTGGTCTCAAGAATGCTGTTCAGAACGCTATGGCTAATCTTGAGGACATGATGGACTTGGCCATGGTTGCGCGATCGTTGAAAGAGACTGGGTTGAACTTGAAGGAATACCCAACCCTGGCGATGCATTTGTACTCGTACATCCAGATTTCGAAGGATGTATCGTCAAAGGAAGATATGGAGTCCATAATCGCTAAGCTTGGATTCCCTGAAAGTGTCAACGTAGACTCTTTTCAGTCCTGCTTGATATCTAAGAGATTGCCCGTGGATGAAGGGGTTGCGAAGGCTACATCTCCCCCGAAACCTCCGCCAGAACCAAAGCCTGCGCCAGAACCACCTTGCTTAAAGGACAAGAGCAAGGTAGTCACTACTGTCACCTTATCTACCCCCGAGCAAGACCTGCCGAAAACAACTTCCACGAAAACGTGGATGAGTTTGTTACCAAAGGTCGAGTTGGCAATGCCTTTTCGACGAAAGAAGGCAGTCTTTGAGGATTCTATCGAGCTACAGAATACGAAAAAGCCGGTAGATGAGATAATGATGCCAGCTCAGGGTCTCTCAGAGGAGTCAATGGTTTCTGCAAGAAAGCTTGCTCTGTCATCTGTGGGACAGGATTTAGAAGAGGGCGATGTAGGACTTCAGGAGGGTATCTTCCAAGTTCCACCCCCAGGTGAGCAACATGGTAACTTTAGACATTGATTCTTGCTAACAGTAATTTAGTCAAAGATTTGTAAGAGAAGTGTTACGTTGTGATGGTAGAGTCGTATCCACCTTTGGATTGGATTGGATTGGATTGGATTGGATTAGTTAGTCTGAGACAGTAACTAACTATGGACCAAGACATGGCCATACATGAACTAAATAAACTCTTTGATTACACACCGCTAATCCAATCGTGGCTGTAACTCCGACCAACCATAAGATATTGACGTGATGAGATGGCCACTCCGATGGGTCCCATTTTATTATGTATCTATCGAGAATGGCGAGGGAATATTCGACGTCACCGAAAGACATAAACCCATCAAGATTTGTTTCCCTAGACTAATACATATATCTGACATTTCTGGCTTTCGATTTCGATTTTTTTTTGTTAATACCATCTCTTTTATCTTGCTTGTCTCTATAGTCAATTTACAAAATGCCTTCAAACAACGCTGCATGGCTCGTCAGTGCAAAGACGTCACCATTCGAGGTCAAGGAAGCTCCCCTCCCTGAAGTCGCCCAAGGCCACATCCTCGTCAAGAACTCAGCTGTCGCCATCAACCCCGTTGACATTGCGAACCAGCATGTTGGCATTTTTATTTCCGAGTCACAATACCCCGTCATCCTCGGAGAAGATGTCGCTGGTACTGTAGAGGCAGTCGGCTCTGATGTCACCAACTTCCAGCCTGGTGACAGAGTATTGGGTTACGCCACTTCACTCGCCAGCAAGGACAACGCGAACAGCGCTTTCCAAGAATATACATCTATTCGATCTGACTGCGCCTCCAAGATTCCCGAGGGCCTTTCTTTCGAACAGGCTGCTGTTCTGCCACTCTCTGTCGCTACCGCTGCGTGGGCTTTGTTCGGCGATGCGACCCTCAAGATGAAGTTCCCCAGTCTCAACCCAGAACCTACGGGTGAGACAGTTCTCATCTGGGGCGGTGCTGCCAGTGTCGGTGGAACTGCAATCCAACTGGCCAAAGCAGCCGGCTACGAAGTCATCACCACCGCATCAACAAAGAACCATGAATACGTCAAGAGCCTCGGCGCTGATCACGTATTTGATTACAAGTCCCCTCATGTTACAAAGGACATTTGTTCGTTGCTCATGAGCAAGAAGCTTGCCGGCGCGTTGGAAGCCAGCGGCAACGAAGAAGCCATGAACAGCGCCAGCCAATCCGTTGCCCACGGAGACGGTTTGCGCAAGGTCATTTGCGTGCGCGGTCCTCAATCACAGCTTCCAGAGGTTAAGGCGCAGCCCATCATGTCAACAAGCATTATCGGTACACCAGTTGCAAAGGCTGTTTTCGGAGATTATATTCCTGCTGCTCTAGAACAGGGCAAGTTTAAGGCTGTTCCAGAAGCGGAAGTTGTTGGAAAGGGCTTGGAGGCTGTTCAGTTGGGTCTCAATACCTTGGCCAAGGGTGTTTCAGCAAAGAAGATTGTCGTTACTCTATAGACTTGAAACCGCTATAATAATATGATGTCTTCAGTATATTGACTAAACAAAAAACAATCCAATAAATAGAAATAGTTTTGTCAGTAGAGTAACTATGCTCCAATACTATGACTCAGCGTAACCTCGGGTACTTCCCCTCCCCATCTCCGCCAGAATGCATTAGGACGTGGAGCTGGCATCTCTGACTTAACACTTGACTCACCATACAGAATCACAGAATGTCAAAAGAACAAGAAACCATTGCACTCATTGGCTTGGGAACCATTGGTATCTCTTTTGCCGCACTCCATCTTCGCTATTCAGATGCCAACCTAAGGCTGTACGATGTTCGCAACGACTTGCAGCAACACATCGAGAGCCTCTTACCAGTGTACCTTGACTCAACGAAGAAGGAAGGCAATAGCACCGAACTATCTGTTCAACAACTGATATCTGATGGCCGAGTTGTGATATGTTCTTCCCTAGAGGATGCTTGCTCAAGCGCAGCAATAGTTCAAGAGCAAGGACCCGACAGCGTCGACTTCAAGAAATCAACCTGGGCTCAAGTCATTGAATATGTCCCACCGAGTGCCCATCTATGGAGCTCAACATCTGGTATACAGGCTTCCAGACAGGTTGAGGATCTTGAAGACAAGTCGAGGTTGCTCGTAGTTCATCCATTCAACCCAGTAAGTGCATAGGCATCTCAACATCCCATACTAGGTCTTTTACTAATGAGACTGAAGCCTCATATAATGCCGTTAATCGAAGTCGTCCCTTCACTTTACACAGCACCCGAAAGAACCCAATTTGCAATCGATTATTTCAAAAACCTGGGTTCAGGTCATCGTCCGGTGAGAATCAACAAAGAAACTCAAGGCTTTGTCGGCAACCGTTTAGCTTTCGCTCTCTTTCGCGAGGCATGCCATCTAGTCTCGGGCGACGTCGTCTCAGTTCAGGATCTCGACACTATTGTCGAAGCCAGTATAGCACCGCGATGGGCTGTAGCCGGTCCGTTCAGCACTTATAATAGCGCAGGTGGAACAGGTGGTATTGCGGCATTTTTGCACAATTTGGCTGATACTATGGAAGCGTGCTGGGATGATGGAGGCAAGATAAGTTTGAAAGGAACCTCTGCTACCAAGTCTGACAATGATGGAGATAGGAGTGAGGATTGGACAGACAAGATTTCGAACGAGACGGAAAAGGTCTATGGACGACCAACTGCAGAATCGCTGGCAAGGCGCGATCAAAATTTACAAAAGATTATAGCAGCTCAGCCCGACGAGGCTTAGAACAGTTTGGTAATAACTACGTTGGATTAAGGTTGTTGGTCCATGGGTTGGTTGTAGATTCAATTCAGCCTGAGAAACCTTTGTAAAGCTCAGCCACGAAACCACGAACCGAATGACAAGGCAAAATCGTCACTGATAGAATTAATTTCTTTCTTGTCCTTGTTTGCCTCGGTTATTTAAAGTAATGGCTGTTTCTCAGACACCACTGTTCATATCTGAGACAAACTCAAGTAAAAGAAAAATATCATGAACTTTTTTTCTCGTCTAGCCAAACATCCACAACAACCACAAGATCCTTTAATATAATTTCTAATGTCAGGGGAATTTAATGCACCTCGATTTGCTGGTGATAAACTCGACGTCGAGTTACAACTCATTATTCATGTCATGACGCTGAACGAACTTCAGTCCTATTCAAGGTATACGAGGATCAGATGGTTGTCAGTTCCACCATGCTGCCCTTCAATAAACGCATTCTCAGCTCATGGTTGGACCCATGCCACTTTGGTTCCTCAGTGTCAAACAGCCCAACCCTTGTACATGACCCAGTCTTGCCTTCGCGCTGCAACACTAGTCCTGCCATTGGAATGTGAACGTTATTGTGCTTATCTAGGTAGTAAAGCAATAGTATTGAACCCCTCTTAGAAGTGCAGATGATATTAGCTGCCATTATTACCTGTCAGCTCGCTGTGCCAATCACAGCCTGCATAGAAAACATCCAAGATCTACCACGTTGGTATTGTATTTCACATGAACATCATTTTGCTACAGGGAAGCCGCTACGTAGAGTGATACCTTCTAATAATGGCTTATAGATGATAAAATGGATTGTTTAGGGCGGTGAAGAAACAAGCGGTGGCTATACATCACATCATTCACTAAAAATGCGTCGTCAATGCATGAAAAATCAAGCCTGTTTCTGATGATAGCTACTTGTGGAAATAAACCGCGAATAATATAGTTCGGACAGGTTCTTCAACAATCCTTCTGGGTACTGGCAATGACGTGCTGATCTTTTGGCCGCTTTTCTGTTTAGCTTCTACGGCAATCGCCTGGCTTACAAATGCAATAAATACATTTCTTAGAATCGCACGTTTCAATCAACGTTAGTTTCTGAACCTTCGATTGCGCGGCTAAAATAAGTAAATTCTCCGTCAAACTAGGACGAATGATTCGTGCACCGAGGCAAAATACTCCATCACAAACTCCGCAAGTGGATATCCATATTGGTCTGTTCGTACGGGCTTCGTAATGACTCCGTGATGAAATTGAATTTTTTTTTTTTTTACCGACTGTAGCAAAGACTAGAGACTACCTACCTATATAAGAGAAGAGAAGCTACTGCCGTTCTATACATACCATTGAATAACTTTACAACCAATTTATACCTTTTATTCCTCCAATTCATCCCATCCCATCCTATCCCAATTACCTATACATATACATAATATCATAAATATGGCTCCCTCAAGATACGGTTCAGAGGTCGTTGACCCTTCTCGCCTCCTTGAGCCTCTCGAATATGTTTTTGCTGGACGAAAAGCTCCCAACCGCTTCCTCAAGGCTGCCATGTCTGAGAAGCTCGCTACCTGGGACGCCAACGATGTCTCTGCCCGAGGATATCCCACACCCGAACTCATCACTCTGTACAAGAACTGGGGAGCTGGAGGCTGGGGTTCAATTCTCACCAGCAACGTTATCATCGATGGAATGAACCTGGAAGCTCCCGGCAACCTCACCATCCCCGCCGAAGAGCCCTTTGAGGGTCGTCGCTTTGATGGATACAAGGAGTTGGCTACCGCCGCCAAAAAGACTGGTAACCTCTTGATCGCTCAGGTCTCTCACGCTGGTCGTCAGGTCGAAGAGTGGATTCAGCCCAACCCCATCAGTGCTTCCGACGTTCAGCTCGTTAGCAGCAGCCCCGGAAAGACATATGCTGTTCCTCGAGCCGCTACCAAGGAGGATATTGCCACTGTTATCAACGGCTTCGCCCACGCCGCCGAGTTCCTCGAGAAGGCCGGTTTCGACGGCATTGAGCTCCACGGCGCTCACGGCTATCTTCTTGCCCAGTTCCTGTCTCCCCGCACCAACAACCGCACTGATGAGTACGGTGGCAGCCGCGAGAACCGCATGCGTCTCGTCCTCGAGATCATTGCTGAGATCAAGCGCCGCGTCAGCCCCAAGTTCATCATCGGTATCAAGGCCAACGCTGTCGAGTACACTCCTGGCGGTGTCGATGTCGAGGATGCCAAGGCTCTTGCCATTGAGCTTGAGAAGGCCAAGTTTGACTTCCTCGAGCTCTCTGGTGGCAACTACGAGAAGTTGGCCTTTGCTCACATCAAGGAGGAGAACCGCAAGCGAGAGAACTACTTCCTCACCGAAGCCGAGGAAATTGTCAAGGGTCTGACACGAGACATGAAGGTTTTCTCCACCGGAGGTTTCAAGTCTGTCAAGGCTATGGTTGACTCCCTCGATATCATCGACGGTGTTGGTCTTGGACGCGCCACTGCTCAGGAGCCTCGATTCCCTGAGCTCCTCAAGAAGGTTGCTGTTCCAGGAACCATCGAGCAGTGCTTCGACCACGATGATGTTATGAAGCGATTCGCTGCTGCTGGTGTGCAGATTTCACAGATTGCCAATGACCAGGAGCCCGTGGATCTTAGCAATCAGGAGAACACTGATGGTCTGTGGAATGATTTGTTGCAGTACTTCCAAAAGGCTGGTGTGGATACTGAGCACAAGTCATACAAGTGGCCTGCTGTTTCTCAGGTCGTTTATCCTTATGGCCAGGAGATTTAAGAATGGCAGGGATATGAGATAGAATATTGTGGTTTTTGAGCGTGTTATAGACAATAGGAACAAGATAATTGAACTGGTCTAGACGACCTGAAGAATGAAAAATAAACTTCCAAACTTATCCCATCCTAAATGAAACTCACTGTCATGTGGGAACTCTCGCAAATGATCCAGCCAGGCCTTGTTGTTTCCCGCAGATATCACATTGTTCGTATATAGTTGTCCCCCGCTTCTGCACTTGAAAGATAAGCTTCTCTCGTAAGCTTATCCCCTGGAACTCAATCAATCTCGGCAGTTATCAACGCCAATCCCTACCCTGTCATGGCCTCCAAGGAACAATTCCGCTTAGTCTCTGCTATCCTCTTTTCGTCCTCCTGTTACATAGCCGCCCAAGCTAAAAACGCCCTTCCGCTGTGCCCTTCCCCTTCTGACCACTCACGACCCGCCAGTGAGTTCAGCTTACAGGGGTGAAGCCGTTTTTTCGATCATTCGTGTATGCGCGCTCTGAAAGAAAGAAAGAAAGAAAGAAAGAAAAAAAGAGATTAAAGCTGAAAACATGGGTTCTTGATAGCGACAAGATCGCCCAATATTGGGCATTTAACTGGTGATTTTGCAGCATGTTGTCTTGGCGCTGCTTCAGAGTTACAGTGTGTGTTGGGCCCTGCTTGACCGTTGTTCTGAGGGGTTCGCGGCCAGTCTTTACAAAAGGGGACTATGTCCTTGTGGAGTAGTCTAATTATTTTGAAATCAATCTAGTCTTGGCTCGTAAGGCTGATCAAGACCGTTGAATACGATGAAAACCGTACTTTGGCTTGCCTTTTGGAACTTGGGTACAGCATCCCATCGACCATTTGTAATGCTTTGAATTTACTAACCTTGTGTCTACTGCAGGCCTTATCGCCCTTTCGATATGTGTTCTCGCGGGATGTCGAACATCAGCCGAGAAGAATTACGCTCTCTTCCAATGGCCGCGATCGACGATAGCTCTCATATGGGGGGAAGAGTGCGAAACGGCCACCGCCGACATCATACCAGACTGGTACAAGTTCGGTGCATCAGGCAAGTTAACCTTCCAATCTCTGCAAACATCTAGAATATGTATTGAAAAGTTACCAGGAGTGTGTAGAGTCACAGATGGGCATACGTCTTGCAAAAGTAAATTCCCTCCAACATTCAACCTCGCCCAAGCCGTCCTCAAAGACCTCGACGAAGCAGAATCATCCGAGACTCTCGAAAAGTGCAAAGAAGCCATCGATAAGCCCATCAACCATAAAACTCCCAAAACGCTTGGTGCAGTCATGGTCGCATTCCTTATCACGTCCATCTTTATCAGCGTCTTCTCCGTCGGCGTGGCAGCGGCAGAAGGCAACGCCTTTGCCCTGTGGACCACTGGTTTACTAGCGATAGATATGCTGCTCATATTTGCAAGTCTTATCCTTTGCGTCGCCATGATGAATTACGAAGGGGGCGGATATCTTACTGGTGTCCACGCCCAAGAATTTTCGGATAGAGCCATGATGGGGATTGCGCTTTGGATGTTACTCGCCATGCTCCTTGGACGACTTTTTTCAAACCCCTGGTTGATTATTCTTTTCATAACGATTCTGGTTATCGTCCTTGTATTTTTGCTATTTCTCGTTCGTACGAGGGGCTTCTTTTACGTCGTTCGTACCGTGGCTACTGCGGACTAGTATAGCCCATGAATACCAAAGATTCTTCTCGCACCTTACGAAGCTTTACGCCACTCTTGATAGTTTTGCAGTATCAGTGAATAATGGCTGAATGCACATTCTTCCATCCCATCACATTTCCCACCTGATCTGCCCTACCAATACAGCTCCAATGAACGCCACAAGATTCACTTTCTGCCCGTGTTCCTTGCAATTAAGGGTATGCTTAAGTTTTAGCCTTTGTCCCCTGGAATCAGGAACAAAAGCTCGGTTCCACGAAACTTCAGCCACAATTCCGTAAACCGCCAGATATTGGACACTATTGCCAACAGTGGCGCCGAGGAATCTACTATCAGTTCTGCGTTTGGTATAGCTTCGAATTTCTAACAGACCAAAGCGACTGAGACATGTTCCAGATCCAAGGCCATTATCCACTAAAGGACAGTCTATTAGTCTAGAATAATATTTCGTCCTTGTAATGGGGAGAATGGAAATGAGGGATATCGATGATGAGGAGACGAGAAAATGTATTTAATTCTAGGTCCTTTTCATTGATCTTTGAGGAAGGCATCTACTACAACAGACTATCCTTCCTCCGCTTTCTTCCACTCTCCTTCAGTGCATTTCTTGTCATCTTTCACGCGGAAACACCGCTAAGCATTCCTTTACTCCCATTCCCCTTCCCTCTTGAAATCCAACATCATGTTATCGTCTTGGTTTATCATCTGCACCTACTTGCTTGCCGCCGCAGTAGCAACAACTCCCGCCAACTATAGCGGTTACAGCCGCATCTGGTCCCAGGGCTTTGAGGGTCAAGAAAACACCTTCCCCAGCACAAACACATGGAACATCATCCAGCGTGAAAAGAACTTCAACAACGAAGTTCAAGCCTACGTCAAGAGCACCAGCAACCTGCGCAAGACAGGCAAGAACTCTCTCCAGTTGATCCCCCGAAAATCAAAGGGCAGATGGACGTCTGCTCGCATTGAAAGCAAGTACACTCTCACCCCCAAAGCTGGCAAAGTCACTCGAGTCGAGGCGAAGCTGAGGCTAGGTGGCAACTCTGCTAGGAGCAAGCAGGGCATCTGGCCTGCATTTTGGCTTCTGGGTGACTCGGTCCGTCGTGGTGTTGAGTGGCCTGCATGTGGAGAGATTGATATTCTAGAGAACATCAACGGCGAGAAGATTGGCTACGGTGCTGTCCATTGTGACAAATCACCTGGAGGAATCTGCAATGAGCCTGGCGGTATCGCATCCAACATTGATCTGCCCGATAGCAATTACCACACATGGCGGGTTCAGTTTGATCGCCGCAGCAGCAACTATCGATCACAAACCATTACCTGGTATCGCGATGGCAGAGTCTTTCATCGCGTTACAGGTGCGCAGATTGGAAACTCCAACACATGGAAGACACTATGCCAAAGCCCCTTATTCATCATCTTCAATGTCGCCGTTGGTGGAGACTGGGTAAGTAAGACTTTCATGCTGTTCGAGACATTTTACTAACATGATGGATGATAGCCTGGCTGGCCCAACAGCAACACCAAGGATGGAGTCGGAAATCATATGGAGGTCGCCTATGTGGCTCACTACGTCTCGAAGTAGATGTAACAGTTTATCATTTACTTATGTTATATACGTATGTTAAGAATACCAATAATGAACTTTGGTCAAGTACTCCGTATCTTCAATGTGAATAGTATCTTTAGAACCTTGTCTTGTCCAATCGTAAATGCAAAACGGATTTGGCGCCATTTCAGACACAGGCGAACTGAGACTGAAGCTGATATTACATAGTGGTCGTTTATCGTTATTCACTCACTCGCTCCCCGACAACACCCAACTTTGGTGTCCCTGGTCCTGAACTGCTCCTCTTCTTCAACTTCTGCCTCTCAGCTCTCGGTGTCATAGGATCCGCACCAGGCTGAGAAGAAGCCCTTGCAGTACTCTTACCAAACAAACTGCCCAACCTGCTGCGCCGACGATCTCTGTCATTATCTGTTACAGCGGGACTTCCCGTGGTATTACCCATATTAAACGGCGGGTCGTCGTATTGCGCGTCTGGAACCAGCGGTGCGTCGCTCGAAGGGCCGTTGTCGTCATGAGGTCTTTGCAGACGGTACTGATTAGGGTGGTAGAACTTTCCCTTGTCGATCTCGTAACGGCCTGCTTCGATGGCGGCTTGGTTCTTTTCGATTGCAGCTGGTGTGCCACCAAAGTGTTTGTCGACGGTAGAGTTTAGTGTTCCACGGAGTGTTTCACCAGCGCCCTGCATATGACGATTAGCATGTTGCACAAGTTGACCTCGGTAGTTAATCACTTACATGAATACCTGCCGCAGCGGTCTTGAGATTTGCAAAAGTGGATTTACTGGCAGGCCGGGAATAGTTGACGGGTTTATTGTCTTGCGGAGGTGGAGGTGGAGGAAATGCGCCTTGGCCGATCTGCAACGGCGCGGGTACAAACTCGGCCGATCGTCTAGCATTCCGCTCAGGAATCGCTGGTGAATTGCGATTGTCTGCAGCTGAAGGTGCGAGTGAAGAAGGAATTGAAGGCTGAAGTGAGGCTTGGGAAGGAATAGGATCGCGAGGTGGAATGATTCTTCGACCTGGCGTCTCTAGGCTCTTGCGACGGGCTGTGGGGGTGACTGGCGACGGCTCCACAGGCGCTGGTGTTGTTTGAGGTACAGACACAGAAATAGGGACAGGCGGTCGAACAGCCGGTTGAGCGGGCGGCTGAACCGGTGGTTGATACTGCGGTTGTAAGGAATCATTATGGGGTTGAGGAACTGGAGGAGGAACTGGTGGTTGCTGCTGTGGCGGTAGATGCGGGGAAACTGGTGCGATTTCGTCGTTTGCGACAGTGGGCAATTCCGTGGCAGCACGAGGCTCCTCAATAGTTGAAGTTGTGCCATTGGAATTGGTTATAGTAGTGGTGGTAGTCGTTGTAGTAGTTGTAGTCGTTATCGTTTGCCCAGTATTCGGGTTGGTGACTGTTTCCCTCTTGATGGTTGGACTAGTCCAAGACTCTGGGCCTGAGTTGAGATAGGAATTGTTGTTTGTGTTTGTGTTTGTGTTTGTGTTGGTATTGGGTGTAGGCGTTGTAGCATCTGGCGTCTTACCAGGGCTCAATCCAGTACTGTTGACATTGCTCCTTGTGTTGCTCAGATCGCCACCATCTGTGGTGAGCGAGTGATTCGGTTCGCTACTTCCATATGTAGAATCTCCTGAAGTCTCGGCTGCTTCTGCTGCTGCCGCTGCTGCTGCTGCTGACGATGAGGTTGCAGCTGGGGGCAATGGGAGTTCCTGGCTTTTTCGCTTGTCTTTTGAGGAGCTAAAAAGCTTCCATTTCGAGCGCTTCTCTTTATCCTTGTTGTGTTCGTCCTGCATGGTTGTATATCTAGTGTTGGTCAACGGTTCAATACTGTCTTGCAAGAATTGAATTAAACTGAAGTGGAATGAATTAAGTTGGAATAAAAGGGGCAAGTCTCAACGGTCGTGGATCTAAGGCACAAGTAAAGTAAATCAGGCTTGTTCTAGTGGGATTCGTGGTGCAATATGACGCTGATGAGGTCATCCTTCCTGGGCGCAACTTGGAAGCCTCCAGCCACTGCCGATCACATCTTGAGAACTAGATACCACTAACGCGCGATGACTATTTCATGACTTCAGAATCTGTGGCGTGAGCTCTATCGAATCTCTACTCAGCCACGAAAGTTGAATTAGAGCTGACGAGTCGTCGTAGGGTATGGATGATATCCTAACATGCCTACTCGTTAGTTGGGGGAGAAGCTGTTAGTGGGATATCACACAAACCTTGCACCTGGTGTTGAACCAAGTTCGTGAGGAGGCCTCACCTACTTTTCCAAACCAACAGAATAATGACACTACGATAATGACTTGAAACTTGCACAACCATTCGATCCGACCATGATCGGCAACTGCCGTATATCTTGTCTGGGTATACAGCCTCAACTTTCTTTCAGGTGTCATTCTCGCTGTTTTGGACACTACCCTGCATTTTGTAAGGCCTCGCCAAGAGCACCTAACGATAAGCCATTTATGTAACAGTTCGTAGTCTGCTCTCTCCAGTATTTAGTCTTTTTGCTATAGAAGATCAGAGCGGGTCTCTTATCTCATATGCAACAAGACATGGCTAGAACTGTCATAGTCGACTACAGGAGGTTGGATTCGACATAGATTGGCAGCACTGGGCCTGACTTGTGTTGATTGATTAATAGCCCCTCCGATCAATCAATGAACCGGCTTTAACATCATCAGCACTGCTCGCGTCTAGGTACTTGAGAGGGTTGGCCGGCTTACGTAATCATTTTACTCTTGTGGATATTCTCAAAATACGGAATTCATCAGACAACTTGACTCTTCTACGATCGTCCTGAAAATAAAAAAAATCATGTCAAAGCGAAATCTCCTGCTATGCTTCGATGCATTCGGTACCTTCATAAGACCTGTCAAACCCGTCGCGCAGCAATACGCACAAGTTGCTCGCCAGTGCGGTCTTGCCGACTTTAGTGATGAAGAGCTGCAATCGACTTTGATATCGACCATCAAGCAAGAGTCCAAGAAGAATCCAAACTTTGGTAAAGAAACTGGTCTCGGGGCTACAAAATGGTGGACAAATGTTGGTTCTAGTCATGATGTCCAGCTCGGTGAGGTGCTGATGTTCTCCAGGTCATCCACAATACATTCACACCTTTGCTGAAAGACGGCCAAGATCTCCCCCAAGATCTCGCTACCAAACTACTTCACCGATTCGCTTCCAGAGAGGGTTACGAAACCGAGCATGGTCTTATAAAAACCTTCAAGAGTTTGAAGAGCAACACATCTCGGCATTACGACCAACTTGTTGTTGGTGTCATCACAAACTCGGACGATCGCATCCCAAGCATTCTTTCATCTCTGGGCCTCAACGTCAGCCCTTTACGCTACGACACAAACTCGGGAGCAATAAATCCCAAAAATGTAACCTATGACATTGACTTTCACTGTATGTCCTACGATGTTGGTGTCGAAAAACCAGACAAGCGCATCTTCGACGCCGCAGAATTCATGCTTGCCCAAATCATTAGCGCTCGAGGCGGAAGCAGCTTAGACGAGTCTAAGTCAGAAGTGGGTGACTGGCAGAAGGTGTATGTTGGCGATGATTATGCAAAGGACGTGATTGGGTCAACCAATGCTGGCTGGAATCCAGTGCTCCTTGATCCGAAGGATGAGTGCGAGAGTATTGTTGATCTGAAGCGCTGGCGATCTTCCACCAACGATGAGTCTCAAAAGAAGACATGCAGGATCGAAGATCATCCTACGGAGACCTTAGAGGGGCTGTTCAAGGGCTACGACTTTGCGACGATCCATTCACTTGGAAATCTGTTATCTTGGCTCAAGAACGAAAACTCGAGTCGAACAGCATAATACTTTGAAATCTTCACCACAATCGTGCTTGAGAGATTAGAACACGTTGTCACATCGCACTTCAGTCAGATGAATAAGACAGTAATACGCGACTTTCCCTTCACGCACGCCCAGACATTACGATAGTGGAACTATTACTTAATCCAGCTCGCCGAAATGAATCATCCTGAACCATCCCCAAAATGGTCGGGCGGGATTTTGTTCTGAAGATACGAACAGCGTCTCTTTGAATTACATCGACCATATAAAGCACATTGCTACGTTCTACCCTTATTGTTCCCACTCAGCCATTTCGATACACAGATGCTTTACATTCTGAGATCCAACTTTAGTCATGGCGCATCCGCACATATCAATCGTCGAATCAACACGATTAGTCGTTCAATGTGAAAAAAAAGCTGTACCTTTATCTCTTCTCGACTGCACAGCCGCCAATTTTTCCAACACCAGCGCGATATGGCTATACGAAAAGCCAACCCTACTCGACCTTAATGGGTACCTGTTCAGTCACCACCTGCGCAAAGCACTATCCACGACTCTACAGTCTTATCCTCAATGGTGTGGACATTTGAAGGCTGTCGAATCCACGGACGGGACTGTTCCACCAGAAGCCAGACACTTTCCTCCACATGCGCGACGCTTTGGACGCTTGTACGCGCATTTTGGAACCGAAAGTGATCCTGGTGTGGAATTTGTCTGTGCCAAAAGCTCTGTCCCGCTCGATTCTTTATATCCCTCAGACAGAATCTCCAAGCAACCTTTTTGGCCTGGCGAATCCACACTGTTACAACAGTTCATACCATCTGTTCCGATAGCTCAGCCGCTAAAACGACTCATCCAAGATGGAAGCGGTCGCTTGTATCCTCTACTCGCAGTTCAGATAACCGAGTTGACTTGCGGTGGATTTGTTTTAGCTTTAAATGGCTCGCATCCTCTCGCTGATGCTACGGCCTTTATGTCTCTTCTTAAAGACTGGGCTTCCATCAGCCAATGTATACTTCGTGGAGAGTCTGCCACTGGGCTGGCTCCCGTCTTCGACCCTACCCTGGTCGATAAACTCGCTGCTGGAGACATCAATGTTGAACATCCAGACGAAAGTCTTGTAAAGCAAGCCAAATTGTTACCGATGCACAGATATGACTGGTGGGCACCTGGCTCAGCGCCTCCTTGGCCATTTGAGATTCCGAAGCCCTTCGACAAACCAGACCTCGAACCAGTAGGCAACGCCATGCCTTGGGCAGATTGGGATATCAGTTCTCCAGTATCTAAATCTGTTATTCATTTCAGCAAAGAACAAGTCAAGACTCTATGGGTAAAGGCAACTGAGGGCTCAACACAAAGGCTTAGCCAGCACGATGCAGTCTTGGCTCATATATGGTCCTGCATAGCCCGCGCGCGGCGCCTAGAGAACGACAAAGATCCTTTCCACTGTGATCTCGTCTATGGTATCAGGTCATCCTTTCAACTAGACGGCAAATTCCTCGGTTCACCGGTTGTTATGATGAACATCGAACTTCCTGCATCACAAGTCTGCGATCGTTCCAACCAAGCCGAGGTGGCCATTCAAGTCCGCAATACCCTTAAGATAATTTCTGACCCATCTAATATATCCGCCCATCTCCACGCACTCGCCCACGAAAAGTCTCCCCAGCGAATATGGCAAGCATTCCTAGGTCGCCGTCATATATTGGTTACGACTTGGGCACGAGCAGGGGTTTATGGAATTGATTTCGGGCTTGGCTCGACATGTGTCTATGTAGAGGGCATTGTACCGGCGATGGATGGCAACGTTCTGATCAAGGAAGCACCTGGTCCCCTCCCAAATTATTGGACTGATAATGGTGTCGATATATCAATCCATCTCAGAACGGATGACATGGAACACCTAGCAATGGATCCACTGCTGTTCCCAACGGTCATGCTGGATGAAAAAGACACCAGATAGTTATGCCTGTTGCCAATTTCCGTCGTTTTTAAGGTCCATCAATCTGAACCCATGGGATGCCAAATAATGGACAGCAGGGGCATCTGAAGGCTGGTGCCAATGTGTTTGGACTTGGCGGGCAGTTTGGTGGACACCTTGGTTCAGTTCAAGGATCGTTTGTAGGTTCAACGACAGAAGGAATAGACAACTATAGAATACATATAGATGGGTCAATTTAGTAACTATTTCGCTTGGATATCTCATAACTAAACGAAGTATCTTTCAGCATAGCGCCTGTGATATATCCAGTAGAATAACGGTGTTGATTTACATCAACGGGTCCTCCAACCCATCACCGCAGAAGGTCACCATCGATACCTTCCAGCATGTCAATTGACATTAGCCAAGACCTCTCAGCAGATATTGTCCATTCACTGAATACTCTTATAAGCCAAGTAAACAGCACCAGAATAGACAAAGGGAGGCAATACGTATCCTAATCGAGAATGCCCTCCACAAAACATATGGGAATCTGTCACCAGAGTTGTGGCGTATCATATCCGATGATGATGTATTGATAAGACTTTACACCATAGATGAGATGTCTTTAGTTTGCCGTAAGAGCGAATGGTCTATAGATTCAACGGCTACAGTATGGGCCACATATACCACTGTCGATGGTATAGAATACGTGAGCTCGTTATCCGGATCGCCTACGCCTGGCGCCCGTCGTGCTTGGGACAGCACGGCGTCTTTGGGAACGCGCGGCATTTGTATATTTCTAGTGATCATCTAGGTATCAGGCTCGACTGGATTGCAGTTTCCACTACAAACGCAGTCATGGTCATACAAGTTTGTTAGTAACATTTCTGTAGTCAATATTCCCTATTCACTGCCAAATATAATACAGTTTGTTTTACTTTTTATGATCGCCACTGATTGGTCTAGTAGGGCTCTCATCTCTCATCTCCAAAGGGGGCAAAAGCATACTATGGTTTCTAAATCTTTTTTCTTTGGATTTGCACAGTGGTGGGAAATTGTGTCCATATGCATGAGTATTGAAAAAGAAGTTCGATGCCAGAAGAACACTTCATGGTTCACTTAGACGTGGGAGGGGTCGCGAGGGATCGCTTGTTCGGATGCATGTTACAACCCTTTGTTCCTTCCCCTTCACATACGAATGAGTACGTTTGGCACACAGCGAATGCTTCACTGGAAGACTTATTTATGTCTGGCCTATTTGTACTTCCTACCGTCCTTTCTCATCCTTTTCTCCCTCCCAACAAACATCTACCTCCGCATTAGCTCTGACCTACACAAACAGCAACTGATCCCTACAAAGAATCTGCCCAATCTGCTATTCCTATCCACTACGATCATGCCTCTCCAGGTCCCCAACCGCCCACGGGCCCGAGATCCCGCACGTCAGGTCTTTGAATACCGCATAAACTCAACCCTCATCTACAATCTTGACCGACTCCGCTACGGTCTTGAGATGACCTGCGGCCGCAACAACTTCACTGTCTACGGGGACATTATGCAGCTCACCATTCGGGTGCACGCATACCAGCCTAAGAATCTGGTCGCGCGACTTCAGAATGAGGGTGCTCTCCGTCCACAGGCCACAGACGACCTTCCCAGAGCTGTCAAGGACGATATCATGGCGAACGGCTGGTACCAGATACAGCCTCTCGATCGGGAGTGAATACATGTGTAGAAGCATGGTACATCCTTTGTGATTTTCGATTTAGCGAAGCATTTCGCTCCGAGGTGAGAGAGCCTCCCTCGCCGGGTGGTCCATGTGAGCGATCCCTAACTATCGCAAGTCGCAAGCCGATTTGGATGAAGGAAGTCGAGGCCAGAACACAAATGGACGGCACTTAGTCTTGGAGGTAAATCCGACCAGTTAGTATAGTTGAAAATCATCCTACTCTTCAATACTTCTCCAAGTGCATGTCACGTTATGATGTAAAGTGAGGTTTTGTCATCCGTGATGCTGTATCACAATGTTGCTGAGGTGTGACAGGATGTCTGCGGGAAGTTTGATGTCTGAGACTTGTATAAAAGATAATGTTATCATGGAATCTGCTCTTGAATGAAAAACTCCATCCCTTGAACTATTACGGTCCTATCTCAAGGTTTGAGGATACCAATGAATTCCGTCAAACTTTCAAGATATACGCCTATTGGAGGAAACATTTCATTCCACGGTCCTATAGTTTAGTGGTAATGACGTCGGATTTTGACTCGCATCAGAAACCTTCCGAAGACCCCGGTTCGAACCCGGGTAGGACCTCACTTTTTTGGCTTTCTTATTATCTCTCTATCCACTTTGCGCTTCATTCTTAAGTTTCTATTTAAACTCTCCCAAGAACCACAGGTCCTATAGTCTAGTGGTTAGGACGTTGGATTTTGATGACCCATCAAGACATCTTCCGAAGTCCCCGGTTCGAACCCGGGTAGGACCTCTCTTTTTGGCTCTGTCGGGCTTGACCACATGTCATGATTCATCGTTCTCATTCTCCAAGGTGAATCTTTGATGGTATTGCACCTCCCTTTTTGGCATTGCAAACTTAACCCTTGGGAAAATTGGAAAGAAAACCACAGGTAGTCATGTTCTTCCGGTCTATGCAAACTTGGATCAATTCTAAATTCTAAATTATTCATTCGACTACTACAATTTTCTATCTTGACTGAATAGATGACCAAGTTTATTTGGGTTCCACATTAAGTCGCATTACAATTACAAGTATGTATCAATCTCGCATCCAAGCTGACTCATTTCCAAGCCTTTTGTACATATCATACGATTTTAAAAAGGGACGGGAACGTTACGCTCGAGATACCCAAGCCACTTGGGCAGACGACGCTTCGACGGAGCATCAGTGCTGTGCTGCAGGTCCTCGATAGCACTGGCCCACTTGATGAGCTCTGCCTCAGCCCAAGCAGTTTGCATGATGCCCAGGCCAAAAGGCATTCCCGATTCCTTCGAGTAGCCACCAGGGACAGTGATGACCGGGTAACCAGCTTGGGCGGCGATCTGAGGAGCCTGAGCGACTTGTGGAGGTACGAGAAGGCCAGAGAGCTTCTTGCCCTTGTAAGAGAGGGCATCGTTGATTCCCTTACGGGTCGACGATTGACAGAAATCAAGGGCCTGCCAGTAAGTTTCGTCTCGTTCCCCGTTGGTTTTGAGCGAGGCAAGGAAACCATCTTGGCCGGAGGCAAAGGCAGGATGACCCTTACCGTCCTCGTAGGGGTAACCACCCTCAGTTCCATCGTACTTCTTGTTGAACCTAGTGATTGTTAATAATTGATACTCAGCTGGTGATGGAGGGCCACTCACTCAACGATGTCCTCCAGGTTGCGGACGTTGGTGTTCTTGACCTCACTTAGGTAGGTCTCAATGTTGCGGTAAAAGTTAACCTTGATGTAGGTATACTCAGACTCGTTAGGGAATCCTCGCGTGGTACCGTAATCCCAATTCCATCCATCAGGGCTGACAATGGTCTCGTAGTTGGTAATCTCAGTGCCGTTGATGATAGTCGCACCAGCGGATTTGATCAAGTCAATAAGGTCCAGGAGCTGAGACTGCATGTCCTCATCAGCATGGACCCAGAAGCTCTTCCAGGGAAGACCAAAGGTAGCCCCTTTGAGGACCTTCTTCTTGGACAAGTACTGAGCATAGCCACCCTTGGGTGTTTTATCCTTTTGTGCAGGGGTGTAGTTATCGCGCTGGTCAACACCGTAGATAGCATCAAGAACCAGAGTAGCATCCCTCACAGTACGCGCGAACGTTCCAACAGAATCCTGGTGCTCACTCTCGGGAATGACACCAGCACGGGATGTCAGGCCGACAGTAGGCTTAATTCCCACGAGGGCATTGCGGTTGGCGGGGTTGATGACTGCGACAAGGAATGTCAGTGGAAATGCTTAAATACACACACAGCAATTGCTTGGAAGCTAAACTTACCACTGCCGTCCGTCTCAGTACCAAGCGAAAAGGCAATAGCATTGGCTCCAACGCCGACAGCACTACCTGTAGAACTGCCGCCAGGATTGACTGTAAAATTGTAGGCGCTGCGAACCTGGCCACCACGGGCAGAGTAACCCTCGGAGTAGTCGTTGCTGCGCATGTCGGCCCATTCGCTCAGTGCAGCTTTGCCAAAGAGCACGGCGCCTGCGTCGCGAAGCTTCTTGACGACGTGTGCATCACGGGGAACAATGCTTCCAAGGAGCGCCCAACTTCCTGCAGTAGTTTCGAGACTATCTTTGGTTCCGATGTTGTCTTTGACAGTGAATGGAATACCGTGGAGGGGTCCTCGAACTTTGCCCTTTGCTCGCTCGGCGTCGCGCTCAGCAGCAATTGCGAAAGCATCCGGATTGATCTGCATGATGGAGCTGCACAACGATTAGCTTTAGTCGCAAAGTGTATCTATGTAGATCACGGCATCATTTCCAAATTGAGACTCGTGCATCGCAAACTCACTTGATGTACTCCTCAGTCTGGTATGTCCGGAAGAGGTAGCAAGTGACGAGCTGTACAGAAGTAAGCTTCCCAGCTTTCATGGCGTTCTGCATCTCAGTAAAGGTCGCCTCTTCAAGCTTGAACCCATTGCAATCTGCCATTGGGAAGAAATCAGACGATCCAACATTCTTCTCGAGGGGCAAGAGGTTGGCATTGTATGAGAAGAGAGGTTCGTTTTGGTTGTTTGGTTTGGCGATTGCGCCATGATTAACAACGAGGCCAGCGGCCAGAGACAAGCTGAGGAGCTTCATGATTATGACAGCAGTGAAGAAGCAGTGAATTTGAGGAAACGAAGCAGAAAAGGGAGGATGCAAGCTATTATTTAATAATGTTTATTCCCTAAAGACCCAGCTATCCTAAGTTGGAAGGAAGCTACATGGGTTCCTCTCCGCTGAAGGCGCACCTTTCTTAGAGCCCGGGCCGAGAGAGTGGACGATTTTGGACGCTAGACTAAATAAATGATATTACTGCATCGAATGTCAATCAATAATAGGTAACCTTGACAAAGAGGTGGCCTGCCTGGTTGATCCTGGGGGTTGAAGATTTAGTGAATTGGGGCGGGCCTGTTGTTCCCTGTAAACTTAGTGGATGTAAGCAGTTTAGGGGATTCACGGTAGGCCTAAACTCGACTGAGGCATTGCTTAACGGCCACAGGATAAGGATCTGATCTGATTTGATCTGATTTGATCTGATTTGATCTGATCGTCGCATTTTGATTAAGGAGCCAATGAGGACTCTTTGATCAGATTCTTAAAGTTATATGTATGGAACTGATAGATATTAACCTTGACCTTTTTTTAAAAGACAATTGTTGGTGGCTGATATGACATAGATATCTCGTGCAACCATCAGTGCCACGAACTATAAAACATGGTCATCTTCAATGTGCCTATTTGTATCTTGTGTATCCTCCTTTAATCTGAAGTCCACTTGTACCAAAATTCCATCTGTGCTGTTCTCGCTCCTATTATCTGCTGCTGCCGTGTTACTCATTCGATGCACCTTGGTCCTCTCAGCTGAAGTGTCACGACTCGTAAGAACGTCGTGCTCGGCTCGGAAATTGAGTGATCGCAGCGCTGTGCCTCCCTTGGTACTCTGCTGTTTTCCGTATTTCGATTTAACATTGCTTTCGCCTGTGGTGATGTCTCGTTGTAACACAACCTTGTCGAACAGGGGCTTAAAGCCTGGCACTGAGAGGGCAATGAGCGTTGCGCCGGTTTCGCTGACCTCAATGGCCAACATGGGATTGTCTGTGGGATGTTAGATGGTGGATTATCAGTAACTAGTAGTGTATTTGGCTTGACTTACAGGCCCATGACATGTCCATGTTCCATTGTCCTTCAATAACTAGCACCAGGCGTGTAATTGAGATGGCAATGACACTAATACACTGTAAGCATGCACCAAGATTATTCTCGGGATGAAACTCACGAGATACCAGGTAGCAAGATGCATCCCAGCTGTATCTTTCTCTTCTTGGGCATCTCCAATAGCCGAAGCATCACAATCGGGATACCAAACAACAGAAAGTCGCATATCAGCGACACTGATGAGTTGACACTATACACCAATCCCCACTGCAAGCATGTATAATCCTCAAAGCCAGGCTGCTACTCATACGGCCATAGACCCGTGACAGGCATGCAATGTAACACGATGAGCAAGAGCTGAGGAATATATCCAGCTACGAGAATGCCCAAGACGGCCCAGATGGCTAGTCGGAGGCGATCATGGACGGCGCATAACCGATGGTAGAACGCAAGACCGGATATGCGGCAGAGCAGAAGCGCAGTCGTGTATATAATGTGAGCCATGAAATCGAGGACTTCGGTATCTTTGACAGTCGGCATGTCTAGAACGTATTGGATGTAGGCAAAGTGTCGTCCAGAACCCAACTGGATGAGTTTAATGCATAGGCCGACGAATACCACGAAGCACGTCTAAGTCGCATCACAATTATTAGCCTCTTTGACAATGTTGCACTGCACAGTGGAGAGATCGGAATGATCGACACCCGCAATGGAGCCGCCAAGACAGAAGGAAGAATAAATACTCACCCATGATATTAACGTCAAGGAATCGTCGAAGCCAAAGCGGCGCATTAAAAACGCTCGCGAAGCAAGGCGACCCAGGACAATAATACTGGTCAAAACCGTAACAAAGATAATGCCCGCTATAGCCGATGCATCTCTTGTCTCGTTGAGATAATCGGCCGTGATGCCCTTGGGAACTCTGCCATCTTCAAACGCTTTTGTAACTTTGGGGTCCGGCATGGCAAACAAACACAAAAGACCAAGAGATGGTTCTTGGTTTGGAGTGAATTGAATATGCATTTTAGCAAGATATCAAGGATGCACGACACGAAATTGGTAGTGGAAGATGCCGTCCCTTATATCAAGCTGCTGCCCAATGTCTTGACAAACAAGTATCCCTACTGTAGAGTCTCTACTTCAAACACTTTTTCCACTCCCCTCAAACCTCGGGGAGAAAAAAAGGAACGAAACCAAAAGCGGAACAGTGAAAAGCCGTTGGATTGTCTCCATGTGTGTAATGTAAGCGTTATCAAGAGAGTTCTGCAGCAGTAAATTAGACACCCTCCTCCTCCTAGGCCTGTCATCCCACTCGACACCCAATTTTAGCTTTCGGTATTTAGCCATAGTGCGTCCAGATCAGCTCTAGTCTAGACTAGTCTCTCAACGCGCCAGGTCACGGCGGGATGTGTTGGATCAAGGAACCCGCACCAGAATGGCAGAGATGGCGCCCAACTTAGCTTTGACAAGAAGTAAAGTCTCGGAGTCGTGAAACCGATTGGGCCTGAGAGAAATGCTCAAATGTGTAAAGCTTGATCGACAGTCATGACTGCTGAAACAAAGAAAAGAAGAAAAAAAAATGAAAAAAAAGGCTCACCATCAGTCAAAATCTGATATCGCCCTGAACTTTAATCTATGGTACTTGGACCCGTAGCTATGGGACGATTTGTCCGGCTTACAGGGATCTCGCTCCTCTGGAAGCACATCAAACATCAACAAATGACAGGGACAAGTTAGCTGTGCCGCCGCTAGCCTGTTCGCTTCCATCACATATTACCTCTGATCGATCTAGGGGTGATTGACACAAGTTACGTTCAGATCTGCGCCAAGACGAAGTCGAATTGGCTTGTTTAGTCTCCCGCTTTTAGCCACCGGGCAGTTTTGTTAGGTAGTCTACAGCCGTTGAAGGTCTTTAGTTGTGGTCTTTAACTCTCCTTATATCACAAGGTCTTGAACACACACGATTAGCACTCCCGATACGGAACAGCTTGTAGATTCCAACGACATGATTGATGACTGCTGCCACTCTCTCCAGGGTCGTACGTACCTTCAACTTGAGTTGCAATTCCTTCACAAATGACAGGATCGTCATCCTAGATCGATGTCACCCCAGGCCCAGAACCACTAGCTTGGTACTAAACTTCAGCCGCAGTTCCGAATCCTTTGACAGCTTCTCTTCCTGGTCAAGTTCAGCAACAGGGATTTAGGATTTATGCAAGTATGGATGGGACGAAACACTCGGAACTGCAGTAGACAGACAGTATTCATGTGATTGTGGCCAATGCTTATCCACCTCATTTCAAAAAAATTCAACTTCTTAAACGAGGTTTCGTATGACTAACAGGAAGAGTGAAATGTAAACGAATGTTCTTTTAACGTATAGCGTTATATCTTGAATTTTCTAGCGTCTACACTAATCGTATTCTTGGCTGATCATTTTGTAACGTAGCAGATGTCAAAGCCAGCCTTATAACTAAATAGTTGAACTACAGTGAATTGCTAAGACAAGCTAGGCAACCTAGCCTAGAGCTCCATGTACCACTGCTTGTCGTACGGTTAGAAACGGACAAGCTTCCATGTGAATATCCCACCTGGCTGCGAGGCAGGCAGGTTACAAAAAGGGTGAAATATATTAGTTACCTAAGGTTATAGTCAAGCAACCTGCTTCCTCGGGCAGTTAACAGGAGATACAGGAACACCAGCCTTGAACAACGCTTTGATGTTCTCAAAAGCTTCCCTCTCTCCTCTCTGAAATGCCAAGTCTGTCAAACCAGCGACATGAGGCTGAATGACTACCTTATCACTCGTTTTGAAGTACTCGTTCAGGTCAGGCTCATTCAGAAAGACATCCAATCCAGCTCTTGTAACTTTTCCACTTTCCAAAGCACTAATGAGAGCAGCCTCATCGACAATAGCGCCGCGTGCAGTGTTGACAATGAATGCTCCGTCTTTCATAATTTCAAACTCTCTAGTCGATATCATGTTTTCCGTCTCCTTCGTGAGGGGACAGTTGATCGAGACTACATCTGACTGGGCGAGTAGCTCATGCAGTGATGAGCAGTATACTGCATGGTACTTTGTCTCGTCCTCGGCACTTAACCGTCGACGGTTGTAGTACTTGATCTTCATGTTGAATGCAACCGCTCGCTTCGCAAGGCACTTCCCAATGGCACCCATCCCGACGATGCCCAATGTCATACCCCAGGGATCCCTACTTGGCACAACAGGACCTCTCCAGTTGCCCTCTCGCAACGAACGTTCACCGCGATAGGTATCTCGAATGACAGCTAGGGTAAGAAAGAAGGCCATATCTGCGGTGGCTTCTGCTACAGCATCCACACTGTTGCACAGCCATATTCCTTGCTCGGTACACCATTCAACAGCTAAATCATCGTAACCGGCTGCTGCTGAGGCGATGATCTTACAGTGAGGGGCGAGGAGTTTGAAGATCTTGTCAAATGGACGGTAGGGAGGTCTTCCCATTCGAACTATGAAAGCATCAATGGGGCCTTGTTCTTTGAGCATAAGTGGTAGTTTTTCCAGGGCTTTTTGATGATTAGTGACGTCGAGAATCTGCAAGGCATATATTAGCACAGATCCGAAAGATGATTCATAGTCTTCAAAAAGGTTTGGAAGGGATTATCAAGTGACTAACATCATAATCAAAGTCTTTCTGGAATTCTTCGATATATTCTTTACCAATGAACTCCGGTTTTCCCAACGACACTACACGAGGTTTCCGACCCGTGCTCATGTCTGATAACATGGCCAAATAGTCGCTGACTTGAGGTTGATATCTTGAATAGCGCAGAGGATAAGACTTTGTGAAGACCGTTGTGGATTTCCGGTTGACAAGCTGAGGAATGATAGATGCAAGAGGCATTTATTGTTAGTCCCCAAACGAAGTGGAGATATTCTCAGGACATCAGTTTTAGAACCCGAAGTCAAATATCACTTTGATAATCACAGATTTCCAAACCTACAGGACTATACTAAAAACTTGTCTATATGGGCCCAGAGTCTATACATCCTTACTTGAGTATCCTGTAGACATGTTAAGCTGAATTTCACTTACTCGACACAGAACAGGTACAATTACAAAGGAGAGTTTGCTGAATTTCACTGCAACTCCACAGGGATGTCTCGTTGCTTTTTGTCCATTTCCAGTTGTGGGATTGTCTAAAAATGACATGATATGCAAGGGTCCAGGCGCGTGGATGCAGCCAAGGGCGAGCCGTTGCGTGGGACCAAGTTTCAGCCGGTACTCTGTCTAACTAAGCACCAATATTTCTCGTCAGTCGCTGGTATTTGGGCGAGTGAAACGCAACAGACCAGCCAGGGAGGTAGGGAATTACGGAAACATGGATCTACACAGCATCTATTTGTATTGGCGAGCTAAATGAGCAGAACCGGCGATTTGTCTACTGTATCCTGGAGTGATCTATGGCTGTAAAAGAATACCTGGTCTATCCCCAGTATCATTCAACGATAAAGACATCCACAGACAAATAGACTCTATCCAACCATCTCTACGGATACCAAGCTCTATTCTAACACCACTAATCACTTCTTCTCATAAGGGTCCTTGAAGAAAATGACTTGCACAGTAATATCGTCCCTTACATTTCGGCTCATGGGCGCATACGTCGTCATCGCTCCAAGAAACAAGCCCCGTCGTGACCCTCCAAATGCGTTCTTAACCAAGCACACAGCCGCATTGTCGAGATCTTCAATGACCTGGTGCTCCGGTGTGGCCCGCCATCCATCTTCCAGCCTGCCCTCGAACTTGGTCTCCTTGAATGGCTCAGGCTTACCGCTCTTCTTGGCGGTTAACCAGCGCGAGACGCATGTAACGGCGTCTTCGCTGCTGATCATGTCCCAAAGACCGTCGGAGCCAAGGATGACAAAGTCTTCTGTCTGGACCTTTCGAGTCGTGACTTCTGGGCGGGCCGTCAGGTACGGAGGTGTGGTGTAGTTGGGTCGGGGCGGGGTGCCGTAATAATCGTCCTGGACTTTGCGAATTACCTTTTCTGGCCACTTCAGTCTATGGTCGCCAAACGCTTTTGTAACAGCAAGTCCAAAAAGCCGACCAGAGTCAAGGTTGAGCATGCTGTGAAGTTGACCGGGATGTTCCTTGTCAAGTCTCTCCACTTCAAGCTGATTAAAGCCGGTCTGATCAATGCTAAGGATGTCCGTCTCGTACTTGCTTGTCTTGTTAGACCACGCACCACGAACTGCTCGCGAGTCGCCTGTGACAGCAGTGCGGAGTGTAGAGGTGGCAGGCTCGTAGAGGGTTAGAAGTGCGCAGGATCCGGCAATAGCGGGTGCGATGGCCGAGATAACAGATGCAGTGCCTTGGTCTTGGCCAGATTCGACAGCTTTGAGGGCTATGTCAAAGATGCGATCGTCCAGACGGACAAAGGCCTTTTGGATGGCATCATCGACTAAATCCGTAGAACTGGTAGGTGTGAGACTTGACAGCGCGCCTGATACGTACGGGATGAGAGCGTTTCTCAACACTTGAGAAGTCGCCCATCCTCTTGAGCAGTATTAGCATGTCCCAGACAACTCCAGCGGGTTCACTCACGCATGTCCATCGTAAACACCAGCGTACAAAGTCGTTGCTCCCCCGACACCGTTTGCGATCTTGAGATCCCAATCATCCTCAATGGGATTATTACTTCCCAAACGCGCAAAGTCTACGCGTCCCTTGGCTCCCACGTGTCCCCCAAAGACAAAGGTGTGTGCATCCTCGCGCAGCTTGGCGTTGGCATCCTCAAGAATGATGGACTTGACAGGCGAATTGACGGGGATCTGTTCTTCTGTGGGGTACTCGTTCAAGCGAGGAACCTGATCGTTTGGTGCCTTTACAGTAGTACTCTTGCCGCTGAAGATGTAAGCTCCAGACCCAGCACCGAGGATGGCTGCTGCTGACCACAAGTATCTTCCATTGCCAGAGGTCGACGTCTGCGTGGATGAGAAGCGCACGTTAGATGGGACCCGCTTGAAAGCCAAGCCTGAAGATCTCAAACTCCTAGTGGTTACAAGAAACATGCTGCCGTTGACTGTAGTAGATACGTGATACTGTAGCTGAACAATGACCCTAGATAAGACAGGTGGCACAACGACGTGATTCTTTTGCAGTAGACAAGGCTGATGATGAATATGCTCTTTACTCAACGCTGCAGAACCTGGCTGGGAGATGGGGAATGAAAGGAAGAGCTAGGTTAAACTGGGCAGGAAGAAACCTGGATTATTTAATGACCAGGATCTATGATGCGACGTCGATAATAGGTTGACTGAGTGCTTCTGCAATAGCGGTATCGAGGTTGAGCTTACTCTAAGCGTATGGTGGATTTTCATTGACACAGCTGACATGCCTATCTAGGTCAGTACCAATATTTCAGTATCGACAAAATAGTAGTATAATAGGCCTTTTGTAATAAATAAAAAAAAGCTTCACCGTCGCGAGAAAGAAAAAGTCACAAAGAATCGCAAAGGTGGGTATTCATTGCCCAATCCCAGATTTCACAATACATACAACGCCAAACCAAAGCATGCAATCCTCAACCATCTGATCTAAAGGCTTCTCACTCAGCTATTGGCAATCTCCTCCTCCTCATCTTCCCATTCTCCATCCTCCTCCATCTTTTCATTGACCTTGAACTCGGCGTCACCTGCGAGTCCCTCACTGTCAAATTCATCAACGTCCATATCACTATCATACTCAAACTCGTCCTCATCTTCATCTTCATCCTCGCCCTTGTTGCCATCCTTGGTCTTGGCAGCCTTCTTGCGCTCAACGTTGGCCTTTTGCTCCTTCTTTCGCGCATCCTTTTCTTGTCGACGCTGCTCCCATCGCTTCTCGAGCTCCTTAATCTCGTCCTTGTTCTTGTGGATGTACTCGTGCCACATGACCTTGCCGGACGCAAGACCCTCCTCGACCTTGGTCAAGCGAAGGCGCATTCGGGGACCAAGTTCGACAAGCTTGACAGCACGACGTTCGACGTTCTCCTCTTCCGCTTCGGGCTCGGCTTCGTTCTGGGCTGCTGCTTGTCTAGCCTTGGCAGATAGGACCTTTCGGGTTGTCGAGTCCAAGATTTCGACCTCGGCGTCTGTATCAACCTCGCTACCACTAGTCGCATCTGTCATATAACCATCGCCGTTCTCGCCTCCGATCAGGAAATCCGCGACATCCTCAAGCTTGCCCAAGTTGGGCATCTTGCCCTTTCGGTTGGTTTTTGAGGTAACGAATTGCTCGGCGGCGTTCAATCTCCTTAGAGGCTTGGAAACGGTGGTCGACTTTGTTGTGATAGCATAATGTCTAAAGTTGACGATGAAAGTGCCATCGTCTTCCTCTGACTGCTCGCGGTTCAACAACAGAACTCGTCGAATCGACTTGAGGGGTGTAGCTTGGGGGTTGATAGGGGGGAATAGGGACTGGAAGACCGTCGTAGCAAGGGACTCGAGGTGTCTGGGAACTTTCGACTTGCTGTCCGAGTCTGGGCGGGTAAAGTTGTTCATGACCAACTGCGAACGGTTAGCAGGATAAACCAGTAGCGATTGAAGAGTCTTCTTACCAGAGGGGGAGTGATAAACTCCTTGCCGCCACCCTTGGGGTGCTTCTGAGCTCGCTGGACATCCTTGCACAGCGAGTACTTTTCCACGCGAAAGTTCAAGGTAGGTCCTCGCGGCGTCAAGGCCATTCGCAGGTTGGTGTTTCCACTCTCCGACCTCGAAAACAGCATCAGATGAGTGACACCTAAGGGACCGCACATGACAGCGTAATCCTTTAGTCTGTTTCCCCGTCTCTCCTTCAATCTACTCGCGGTACCAGGCTCCATGACCTTTCGCACGTCGGCCGCAAGCTGGCTAACGCTGGAACCAACTTCGCCAGCGCCAATTCGAATAACCATGCTCTTGGGGTCCTTTGCAGAAGCATGTCCGGCAGAATCCACATCGGGATTACTGGCGCCCAGATGGGTTCTCTTCTTTGTTCGTTTGCGTGCCATTGTTGTGTTTTTTTATTGTTGAATGTATCGTTAAAACTTGCTTGAAGCTGGCTGTCGCAAATCCCAATGGATAGCAGAAAGAAAAAAAGTTCGGCGGGGACCACGATAAGACTAGCGCACGTGCGATAAGAAGGTCTCCACTAAAATATTTTGAAGTCTTGGAGCAAGATCATCTTTCCATGAGTTGGAGTTTCGTCTTTACACACACAAATTGCCCACCATGAACGGCGCAAAGAGAAGAAAGGTCGCGCAAGATGCGCCCAGAAAGACGAAGCCTGTGGCCGAAGAGAAGCCTGCCCGAGCTGAACCCAAGCCTTCCAGCGACGAGGAATCCGAAGAAGAGTCTGCGACTCTAGAGGAGCCTTCGGCTGAGGAGACAGCTGTTGATGCTCCCAAGAAGACCTTTAAAGATCTGGTATGACTCATTGACTCTTTGTCCAAGCCGAAATCTCTAACAAGTCTCAGGGAGTCACCGATGCTCTTTGCGAAGCCTGCGAGAAGCTCAACTACAAGTACCCCACGCCTATCCAAGAAAAGTCCATTCCCGTCGCCCTCGAGGGCCGAGATATCATTGGTCTCGCCGAAACAGGTAGCGGAAAGACTGCAGCCTTTGCTCTGCCTGTTCTCCAAGCCCTTCTCGACAAGCCTCAGCCTTTGTTCGGTCTCGTTCTTGCTCCGACTCGTGAATTGGCAACCCAGATTGGACAAGCCTTTGAGGCCCTCGGTTCGCTTATCTCGCTACGATGCGCTGTGATTGTCGGAGGTCTGGATATGGTTCCTCAGGCTATTGCACTTGGAAAGAAGCCTCATATCATTGTTGCTACACCTGGTCGTCTTGTGGATCATCTTGAGAAGACCAAGGGATTTTCTCTGCGAACACTCAAGTATCTGATCATGGACGAGGCTGATCGTCTGCTCGACATGGACTTTGGACCCAGCATTGACAAGATCCTCAAGTTCGTTCCCCGGGAGCGACGCACATACCTCTTCTCTGCAACAATCAGCTCCAAGATCGAAAGCTTGCAGCGAGCCAGTTTGAGGGATCCCATCAAAGTGAGCATCAGCTCCAACAAGTACCAGACCGTCTCGACTCTGTTACAGCATTACCTCTTTATCCCTCATCCCCAAAAGGATGTCCATCTTATCTACCTAATCAACGAGCATGCTGGACAGTCTACAATCGTCTTCACACGAACAGTGTGGGAGACCCAGCGTATTTCCATCCTACTACGAACGCTTGGTTTCGGCGCAATTCCCCTTCACGGTCAACTCTCTCAGTCATCCCGTCTAGGAGCTCTCAACAAGTTCCGTTCCGGTACGCGAGACATTCTGGTCGCCACTGATGTCGCCGCTCGTGGTCTGGATATTCCTTCAGTCGATGTTGTTCTCAACTACGATTTACCCCAGGACTCCAAGACATACGTCCACAGAGTCGGACGAACTGCTCGTGCTGGTAAGTCCGGTGTTGCCATTAGCTTGGTGACTCAGTACGACCTCGAGATCTACCTGCGAATTGAGGCCGCTCTCGGCAAGAAGCTCGTGGAGTACCCAACAGAGAAGGAGGAGGTTATGACTTTCCAGTCTCGAGTCGAGGAGGCTCAGCGACATGCCAGAGTTGAAATGAAGTCGTTCACTGAGGAGAGGGGTAAGAAGGGCAGCACATTGAAAGGCGGCCGCGGCAAGAAGGGTGGCAAGAGAGGCAGAGACGACATGGATAGGGAGGAGGGCTAAGTCTCTAGCTAGCTATACTGGAGTTGCGGCGGTTTGGCGTTGTTCAGGTTGGGGTAAAATTGTCAATTTTTAAGGATTCATAAAAGGTTGTTTCAGTGATTGAAGTGTACAAATGGTGGTGTTCACTAACTGCGCCATTAATTAGTACACATTGGCTAGACGAAAAGTACATCGATGAAAGATGCTCCAATTACTTAGGTAGTGAGTGACCTATCTAGATAGTTGACTAGTTCCTCACTGCTTCAATGACTAAGACGCTATTTCATATTTCCGTGTTTCAAACAACTTCCAGCTCTCCCGTTATCAACATATTCATCATCCTAATTGCTGTAAGCCCCAGCGAAGGAAGCACGTCTGAAACGCCGACGTTCAGCTCCCCCGGGAAGCGGCCGCCTTATACAAGGATGTCGAAGATCACCGTGAGTTTCAACTATCAGACTTAACCGCGAATGGCTCCGCGGCATGTCAGCTTGTTTCGCCGGCTTTTATTTGGCGACAATTTGTAAGTACGATCCCTGCCGCTTGACCAACGGCTGTTTGTTGGGAACGCATGAGGATGAGATGAAAGGACCCGGGTCTTGGGTAACTGTCTGACCATAATTGCACGAGTGGCTTGGCAATTGTATATAAGTTGAGAGAGAGTGAAGTCTAAGGAAACAATCGTTTTGTCTCTATTCCTACATTTGTTATTTGTTCATTCTTTTCTCTGTGCATTGATTGCACTGTCCATTCATTCATTCATTCATTCTTGATATAACCGACATTCATTTCACTTCATTCACCATGTATACTTCAACTCTACTACTCACTCTCGCTGCATCCGCGAGCGCTCATATTGCCTCTTGGAACAAGGGAATGTACTGCAGAGTAAGTGGAGTCAATTCTTCTTCCCTTGATCAACACTAACTGTTCAGGGCGGAAACGACTCTTCAATCGACAACGCAAACACCAACCTTGCCGTAAACCCTCTCTACGACCTCCCCAAGTCTAAATGGTGGATGCAAGCCGACCGCGGCTGCGATGTTGTTCCTCCTCCCAAGGGCGAGTTTCTCGAGCTTCCAGCCGGCAAGTCCTTCATGACTGAGCTTGCCAACAACCGAGCCTTCACCACGCTTTCGTACAATGGAGACAAAACCACAGATTGGCAGGACGGTAAGAACCGATCCATGCCTTGGAGAGGTCCTGAGGGTGGTTGTCTTATGGACGGCGGTGATGGCTCTGGTGGAGAGTTACACACCAAGAACATCGAATCAACTGGTGGAACCGCCTGGGCCATTTCGTATGAGAGTGATATCAGCAAGGTTACTATGGATAACCTTGTTGTCTTTTCCGTGAGATACTAGTAAGATCATTTTGCTCCAGACGTGTTGTTCAATTGACTTACTCATCATAGTTCTCCGTTCTTTCGCGAGACTTGGTACGACGTTCCAGCCGATATGCCAGAGTGCCCAGAGGAGGGCTGCTACTGTGCATGGCTCTGGATTCCCGACGGCTGTGAGTACAATGCCGGTTTCTTCCCCTTCAAGTCACTGCTAACTTCAATACTAGGCGGCCAGTCAAACATGTACATGCAAAACCACCGCTGCAAGGTCACTGGTAGCACATCCACCAAAAAGCTGGGTAAGCCCAAGCCTGCCGTCTACTGTCGCGACAATCCTACCAAGTGTGTTCCCGGACCTAAGCAGATGATGGTTTGGAATCGTAAGTCAACTACCCCTGGACAATAGTATTGTCGATCATGTTCTGACTCGCTGCAGAAGCTGAAGGCAACAACGTCAGCCCTCCTAATGGTAAGACACCTACTTACAACCAGCGAATGGGTTTCATGGATGGTGCTCAAGATGACATTTTTGTTGATGAGTCGACTTGATTTGACGGAGACTCGTGTTTGAGTAGTTTACCATACTTTTCTGAAAAGGGAAAATTTCTCTTCTTGGTTGAGATATCATATCAACTTATCTTTTATTGTTGCGAAAGTCAAACGGCCAAGGCACAACATTGTACTTTGTCGGTATTCTATAGTGATGTGACAGCAGGCATTCCAATCCTAATCCTAATCCCAATCCTCTACCTATAAACAATCCAGCAAAGCTATTCTCACAACGCCAATTCGCTATTAAGTAAACAATATCATTCACCAGGCTACAGCCTGTATAGAATCGTTCGCTGCCCAGCTACCCGATCTTCTGGGCTGCTCCTCATCCTCCTCATCATCGTCATCCACCAACTCTGTATCCTCGTTGCCCAATGTTTCTTCGCCCTCGGCTACCTCCTCGGCCTCTTCTTCGCCATCGCTCTCCTCAGCTTCGTCGTCTCCTTCGCTTTCACTATCGGCATCTTCTCCGCTGGACTCGTCTGAGTGATGCCCAAGGTTAGGGAACATAAGTCCCGGAGGCACTTCCTCGTCGTAGTCCTCAGGTACGTCACTGAGGTCGCTCTCGTCGTCATCCGAGTCGTCAATACTGCCTGTCTCGCTGTCGGCCTTTTCTTCAGCGCCATGCTCTTCAGCATTCTCATCTTCAGCAGCTTCGTCATGCTCCTCATCCTGTTCATCTTCGTGCTCTTCATCATGCTCCTCTTCTCCATGATCTTCCTCATTCTCGTCGCCGGCATCCTTCATATCCACGTCAACGTCATGGCCAGCTTCACGCCGGAGCTGCGAATCGGCTCCCTCTTCCTCACTACCAGCATCGCTTGCACGTTGATTGGGTGTACGGCTGCTACGCTTGCCACTCGAAACGCTGCCCACTCGGCTCTTGCTTAATTTGGGTGCCTCTAAAGCCCTGACAACCGCCTGTTCAGCCTTTCGCAATATGTCTGGCCGTCTAACGCCGGTTTTCCTAGATCGTGGCGCAGCCTCTTGTTTCTCCGTTTCCATGGGAGTCGCTGTGCCAGTGATGCTCTCCTGTCCGTTGGGGGCATTGAGAATGGTGGCTAGAGAGCTCGTGACCTTGGTCTCTGTTTGTGCCGCTTCGAGCTGAGCTGCAACCTCCTTCGCATGATGCCGCTCCTCCACAACTTTGCTGGGATCTGGTCCAGGCAGGGTCTTAGCTATCTCGGAATAGATTCGGGAGTAGCAATCATTAAGTAGGTCGTCGATGGGTGCCACTTTCATAAGATTGGCATTAAGCTTCTTTAACTCGATCGTTTCCTTCATGCAGTTAAAGAGCGGAACTTCAGCACCATCGCTTGCAGCCCAATCAGCAATCCGCTCACCTATAACCTCAAACTCTTCGCTCGACAGTGCTTTGAACGCATCGTCAACGACAGGTGACACATTGTAGCCCTGTCGTAGAAGTTTGAGGTAGGCCATGCAGCAAGATTGCCAGAGATCCGTGAAGTGGTAAAAGTCTGCACCCTTCTTCCGAAGACGTCTCAGGAGCTGCTCCAAGTTGCCCCGGTCGTTCATGATGACCAGCAACTTGGTCATGAAGCGCACGTATTGTTCTGTGTATACGTGATGACGGCCAGGTCTCTCCACATCACACTTCCATACGTTCATGACCATAGTCTTGGTAAACATACTATCCCTGAGGATACCGAATGCAGCCTTCGCTTCCACGAGTCTATCGCCGCTTGGCGCTTCGGTGGCCTCGTCAAACAGTATCCTAGCATGTCTGATGATGATGCGATGCTGCCAATTAGCCTTATCCTTCTCTTTCAGCTTAGAAAGATTACGAATAATATATTCTTCCCAGTCTTCAGGTTCTGAGAAGGAAGCAAAATGATCATCAAGGTTGACTTCTAGGCCAAATGGCTGCTCGGACAAGATATTAGCAGCGTCCTTTGCTGGCACATCACCTCTTATCACCAACTTGTGGAGAATAGAGACGATCTTGTAGTGCGGTTCAAAAATAGGATCCGTGTTCCTCCCTCTTCGAGCATTGTGTGCTACCTCCACGGCCTTCTTAAGGGTGTCGATCAGCGTGCCTAAGCCGATCTTGGAGGCCATGTCCTTGACGTCAAGTTGGTCATCAGGAGTCTGATACATCTTCCAATAACACTTGGAAAGCATGTAAGGGTTCCTACTCGTTGTTAGATACTGCATTGAATGCTTGATAAACTTCACTTACTTCCAGTTGTCTGGTTTTCGGTCCATGGCCATCCTGAAAAGCTTCGCCGCAAATTTCCAGACCTTATACTCATTCATTTGGGAGTGTAGAATCCTCTTGAAGGTTCCTGTTCCCATGTCCTCAATGAAATATCTCTCCTGGTCAGAATGTTGAAACGGCTCCATGGCGAAAGGTTCTCGGCTTGATGCATACATCCTCATAGCAAACTTGTGGTAAAGATCATGTAAAGGATCTCCATCGTGGGTTTCAATGTCCACGTTGCGAGAATGCGAAAGTGCGAGTGTGTAGCAATGGATTGCATTACGCTGGAATTTGACCAGCTCGGGGCGCTCCTTATTCATCTTGTCAGCGGTCCAAAGAACCGCCTCATCCAGCTCGTAGTCAAAACACTCCGCCAGACGGAACCAAGCATCCCATCTGTCGGCAGTGAATTGGAGTTGGAGCCGCAGAAAGGTCGCACCGATGCGTAAATCGTCAGTTGCGCCAGGGGTTTGACGACGGTTGAGCTCGACACCCTTGAACTTTGTCAATGCCATCATACCCAGCAAGAAGAACCAGCCATGTATGGCAAGAATTGTCTCAGGGGTATTGACAGACACAGCGTCTACTGAAACGTCCCCAATAAGGGCGCGGTACAGACGCAGAGGATGAATTGGCTTTTTCAGATATTCAGTAAAATTACGCAGGTTGTGATACATCTGCGGTGTTGACTTCGTCTGGCCAATTGTCTGTTGCATGTGATCAATCGTTGTCTTAAGATCTGACTTGAGGAGGTCCTTCATAGGCATGCGATTGGCAAGAATGCAAACCCTCTCCACAAGCTGCATAGTCTGTCGTTTCTCAAGCTTCTCAGGGGGACAAGCATGATCCTGAACCTCCCACACGCCTGCGCCAAGCTTTAGACCGTGCAAATCGTATAGAACCTGGCCGAGATATTCTTCCCAGTTCTCAATGTTCTTGAGTTTGAGGAGTTCAACGCGCATGACCTTGAGGAAGATCTTGTTTGAAGCCTTGCAGAATTTGCGGATACCAATTACCTGGTGGATGGCAGCGAGATAATCAGCAAGGTCGTTCTCGGGTCCAATGATACAGTTGTCCTTGTTGATGCCAGCTTTGAACATGGTGTATTGGAGACACCATGCGCGAATCTGCATCTCCTTCAGCTTGTTCTTCAGTGATTGGAAAGCAGCTTTGAAGGCGGCATTTCCAGTCCTTTCCGGCCTGATGCCGATTCGAACCTCGTCTTCACACAAGCTCGCAACGTGTAGTAAGCAATTGACTTTGGCCAGAGCAGCTGAGGCGGATCTGATGTGGGCATCATCAATAATTTCGAATGCGGTATTATCGTTCAGCGCAGAACCGAGGGCTGTGATCAAAAGCTCGTCTAATGATTTCAAAGTACGCATGAAAAGCAATCGTCGAGATTCAGATGGGGTGTTGGCATACGTCTCGCCCTCCAAGTCTGATACGATTAACTCAATGCTTTTGAGGCAACAAGAGAATCTCTTGGTTGAGTATTTGATAGCATCATAGGCGTCTCCCAGACGTGACCACAGGAACAATCTAAGCTCTGTGCTGCTGTTGCGAAGAAACTTCCAGAGATCTTTCAGGCTTTGGCTTGCGCAATCAGATATAGACTTCTTTTTCTTCTCGCCGGAGCTTGCGTCGTTGCTTTCATCGCTTTCGCCGCTATCGTCGCTACTACCGTCACTGCTGTCCTCACTGCTGTCGCTGTCTTCACCTGACTCGGAATCTGTTTCTTGATTGGGAGCGCACACTGTAGATGGGTTGAGAACAGGCTCCAGTGTGTCAATGACAAAGACTGGATCGTCCATGTTATCTTGGAATAGTCCAAGGAAAAAGTCCATTGTCGTCAGTTTTGATATCTCACGATCAGCAGCAGCAGGAGAAATTGTCGGCATGACCACATTGTTGGGAAGTGAGATGGCAGGGACCTTCTCGTCTGCAAGGTGATCACGTAAAGATGTCCACATGAGGAGGATGTGTTCGCGCAAAGGCTGTTCCGCGTGTGAAGACACGAGAACCGAGGCCCATAAGAAACGTGCTATGAGAGGATCGTTCGCTGGTCGGTCCAGCAGTCGAAGGTAAGCTGAGGCAATATCGAGCCACCGTCCAAGTCGATATTTAGTGTCCATTCGAGTCGCATAATCCACAACGCTGCTAGGGTTGGTGATGAGTTCATAGATGTCGACATGAAGCTCGAAAAGCATAGGCACGATGGTCTCCAAATCTGCTAACCTCTCAGCGGAACCAGCAGCAAGGTCCATCTCTTCAGTGATCTTCCGGTATAGAACAGAGTCCACTTTGTTGAGCATCTGAACCACAGACAGCTTCATTTTATCCGACCACTTCGCCGTTGCATAGCTTTGGCTAACAGCTCTGACCCATTCGTAGGCGACGTCTTCGGTCGTCATCCACGACCTGCAACCTGCCATCTTTCTGGCAAAGGATCTCAAACCTTGCTTTTCATTGAAAGAGGGCATCGAAGGCTGATCTTGCGATCCAGTTTTAGCGTGCTCTAGGAAAGAAGATGGTCCGAGACTGGCTTGTTCATTCTTGTGTAGGAAGACCTTAGCAACCTCTTCACGGAAATTAACAATAACACTGCTCAAGTCGCATGCAGCAATATTTGTTATTTTCCCAGGTCGGTTCTCGGTAGCACATGAGTCAATGAGCTCGGTGATGAAATCGAAGGTCGACTTGTCCTCCACGCCCAGGTGCTCCAATACGCTCTTTGTCATTTGGAACAGATTTTGATCAGCTCCTTGATAGGGCTGTAGTTGATTAGCAATTAGTGTGTTGGGATCTGTCGTTTCCTCGGCTTGGATAGTCTCTCTTCGTCGAACTCGCTTGCTGCGTTTTTCTATCGCATTTTCCTCTTCTGCGCCATCTGGCAGTCCCGCTGCAGATTGCGATCGCTTTCTCGCCGATGCTCCATTTGACTCTTTCTGAGATTGGTCCGTAGCCTTCTGGCTATCTTCGGTTGCTTCGGACCCTGCCTTCTGCTCTTTCGGGGTGGTATCCTTCTCTGGTGATTTCTTTGTTTCGGTAGGTTTTGGAACAGCGACCTCGATTTCCGACGCAACACTTTCGATTTCGTTTGGAGGTGTTTCTATTGGAACATCTTCCAGACTGCTTTCAACAATTCCGTCGCATGTATCGAAAGCTTCAGCTGTAGTCTCGAGGCAGTTGATGAGTTTTGCCCCAAGTTCAGCCCAAGATGATACAGACTTGGGCTCTGCAAGGCTAGCATTATCTGCATCGTCCATTTCCGTATCTTCCTGTGTCTCGTCCTGCATAGCAGAAACCTTTGGCGGTATTAATGATTTGGTAGGGTCAGGAAGAAAGGGAATGGGATCCAAGTGGCGCTTGAGGAGCGCAGGCATCTTTTTCTTGAGCCATGGTGCCATGATCGGATGCGACAAAGCCATATCGTCGCTGAGAAGCTTCAATTGATCTTTCAACTGTTCACCCGCCATCCCTTCTGCTAATGACGGAGGGTCGAGTTCCATCACAGCAGGATCGTCGTCCAACTCAATCGCAGCCTCAAGGCAGTACCGCTTGATACGGTTGCTGTTGATTGCGCCAGCAAATCGAGCAGCCTTTCTCCAAAGTTCCGGATCTGATGGATCCTGATCCAGTGCAGTCATCCAGCTATCCAAAACCTTGCGTCCATCTTCGTTATATTTCAGTCGAGTCTTTTCCTTCCATCCTGTGTCTGAAGTCGATGCGTCCTTAAATTTGTCGACAAAGAATTGGCCATAGTTTTTGTAAGATAAATAGAGGGCCTGGGCCAGGCTTGCTGCCACACCATCTGCACCTCCAGCGTCCACATCTAATCCCCCATCTGTGAGGGAGGGGTCCAAGTTGGATACATCTGGTTGGCCGTCTGCTTGTCGCTCTGCTCGCTCGTAGTCGGTTTTTGCCTCCCGGTACTTGAAGATTTCGGATTTGAAGAGTTCGTTGTATGCAGCTTCGGCGGCTTCGCGTGATCGAGGGCCTTGCGCATGGAGCTTCAATGCATACTGAAATCGCTTGAGAGCTTCGTCGACCTGGCAAAAGCTGTCAATTGTCCGCGTTTCGAGATAACGAATGACAAACTCACATGAATCTCCTTGGTGGTGTCGATTTGCTCGTCGATATTATCCTCTGGCTCGAGGTTTATTGCTTGGAATGCCGGCTATAATCACAAATTAGTAGAGGATCGGTATCGAATATCAATAATTTACCATATTGGCGGTCGCAATGCTCTCGAAGCGATGGCCGACATTCGTATCCGTAGCAAAGAAAACTATCTACCTCAGTCTGGTTGATTTGACGTTAGGAGTGAGTTTGGAGACACTTCACTTTCTTGGCATCCATTTAATTAACGAAAGCGCGTTCTCAGACGCGGATCATGTCAGCCCCATTTAGCCACATGCTAGCTAGAGAGCCGTAGCACGTAGATGTGGCGGTGTTTAGAGCTGCACGGCCCGCATAATCCAGGGCAGTTTAGAGTACGTACATCCTGAACTATACCTGGAGCTCCCTATCAAGGCCAGATCTTAGGGAGGGACCAGCATCCTTTGTCTTTGGCATCTTACTCGTAACAAAGAACCCCTCGACCGGTCTCGACTGTTTCCCTCCCTACACATCACAGGAGGCCAATTCTGACGGTTCTCATCTGATATTCACCCCCGATCCTCGATAGCGATTACGAGGAGCTCGCCATCATGGTCGCGCCAGCGGTTCCCGAGTAAGGCGCAACACTACCGAGATGCTTGGCATCCACATAGCTAATCTGGAACCAGAATTACAGAGGAGATCCTCCACGAGTCGATTGACGCCCGAACCGAATCTCTCGCTGGCCTTCGAGAGCTTGGCCCTCCCGATCTCGTCCATCTTCTAAAGCACGGCGTCCGAAACCCAGCCAAGCAGGTACATAACCTCGATCGGCGCAAGGGAGATAAATAGCTGACTTGTCCAGACTGGCGTCTACCACCATGTCACCGGTGTCGACGCATCTTCATCAGCTAGTCTGGCAGCGTATATCAATACTTTGACCTACAAAGAATCAGGACCAAATGCGACCAACAAGATTGTTGAAGGTGTTTTCTGGTACGTCATAACCCTTGTGCACTTGTGGGGATTGCGGAAGCTGACCTTTGACAGCTGTTACAATGCCTTCTCACGACTTGATATGCGTGTGCATGTATCGATTCCCGGAACCGTAGAAAGTTACTGTGTCGACGAGCGAGGCGAGAAGCGAAAGGCTTCGGAGGATCTCTGGTTGGAGACATACCTCTGCAGTGTTCTTCGAGCATACTCATACGCGGACGATGGCAGCGGCGACACAATTCGAAAGATCATGGGCGTTCGAAGGTTCAATCCTGTTACAAACACTGAAACCGAGCATCGTTTCCTTCATGCCGCAGAACAACTCTTTTTCAGGGGTACGTCGTCATCCCCCACTAGCTGATAATATATCCCAGACTAACCTTTCAGGATGGCAACTGGGTTCCGACTCAGTAGTTCAGGTGCCTACTAACGTATCTAACCACCTGACCACTGGTCTTCTAAAGTACCTTGAAACGACCGGTCGATATGCCTCTGGAATCAATCTCTTTGAGAAGCTCCGGACGCAGAGTGTCGAGGTGTCATCTCTATTGGCAAAAGTTATGTTCATGGGTCATGAGGAGGTTTCTGGCGTCAGAACGCTACACCAATCTTTGCAGGAAACCCCCATGGACTATGTCATGCTCGATACCCAAGCTGAGTTTCTCTTGAACAAGGCCAAGGGCGCAGCGACTCCTGAACTCAGGGAGGAGAGACTTAAGTTGTCCCTGGGTTGTGCGGATCGAGCAACAGTTGCCGCTCCGACCGAGTTTAGCACATGGGCCAGACTAGCTCAGGTCTATGTGACTATGGAGGATTGGGACAATGCGCTTACCATTCTCAACTCATGCCCCATGTTCACCTACCAAGACAAAGATACCCCCTTGATGCCAGAACCTAAGGAGGTCATCCTGCCAACTCTTCCCGAAACTCGCCTTGACGAAATCGACAGCGAGCCTGAGTCGCGATACTCGGAACAGGTTGACCCCAGTCTGCTCAACCTGCGAGCAGCATCTTACAGAGGTACTTTCAAGAAGGCGTATGAGATCCTGACCGAGATGACTGCAAAGATTGGCTGGGACCAACTCCTGAAGATCCGTAGTAATGTGTTCGTGATGGAGGATGAGTATCGAACAGAGAAGCAAGAATCTACTCACCCGGGTGCCTCGAAACGGACCCCAAGCACTGATGGTCTGCGAGGTACGCCCGATCAAACTGTCAATCAAGACAATGAGGCAGAGGGCGGAAGCTCAGAGAAGCCTGATATTGAGGTCTCTGAAGTGGATGCCGACGTCGACACTCCTGCCACCAACGGCAATGGTGAACCAAGCAAAATTGAGAAGCCATCAAATGTCATCGATCCAGGTGAGGCTAAGACAGATCCTGAGGTAAGTTCCGTCGATATCTTCTCTCGACTCAGCTAACAATCACAGACCACCAAGAGTGAGGAGAATCTGTCGAAGCTCAACACCAAGCGCCTTTGTGAACGCTGGCTGGATAGTCTTTTCATGGTTCTCTATGAAGATCTTCGTGTTTACACAATCTGGCGCACTCAGATGGCTCAGTATCGCGCCCAGCAGATGCAGTACAAGAAGTCAGCGGAGGAGTGGGAAATTCTAGGCTCTCTTGCCGAGCGCCTCCAGCACATGGACGAAGCTGTCGAGGCGTACCGTGCATGCCTTTCTATTCGCTTCAGTCCCAAGGCTCTCGCAGGGATCCTGCGTGTCTTCGAGAAGACCAAGAGCACAAGAGAGACAGTAGCTTCCGTCATCCGATTAGTGACATGGCAGTACCGATGGTACAGCGAGTTCAGCCCCGAGCTCCTGCACACGATACGTACTCTGATCGAGGATGAAGGAGCAGTCAAGGTCCGAAGCATCATCCAGGCGACAAGCTTGCCTCAGAACGTTCTAGATCTGACGCATCACTATGCTGCGCTATGCGCGACATTCAGAAGCAGCGGTACCGACGGTTAGGATTGAGCGATATGATTTGTTTCAATGGAATATTTGTCGTAGGTACGGTTAGATATACATGGAGGGCAGGCAGGGTAGCGGAGCAAATTAATTCAATGAAAGTCTCTCTCTTGGAGAGTCAAAAGCTGACCTTGAAGAGTTTCCATTCTGATGATGAGTTGTTCAATACGTTGAAGTTGTGTGACTCTTTGGTGCGAGCAAAGAATAACTTTGGCAGAATATACCAGATATAGACAAGTGCATGGGATGCAATCAGCTAATGGCTATCAGCCGGGTGCTCCTGGACGTACATGCCTGCATGGTGTTTGAGAACGACATAGCAGATGGGTTAGGAGATAATCCGCACACTAGTTAAAGCTAGAATGTTTGACATTGAACGAGAAATCCCTTACAAAACTCAATCAATTGCTTCTGACAGTTTTTCTTTTTCTAAAAAAGTAGGAAATCTTGGCCTACCGCAAATAAATTACTTGCCGTTTCCTACTGTTTCATCATGGTTTTGCCCCACACAAGCTGTTGTGATACACGCCCCAAGTTTATACAACAAAGAAGCTGCTATCTACTTGTTTGGGCAGAGTCTAGCCAAGGAAACTGATTGCATGATCTCAGTACCTGGGTAAACATTTGGCACTTACTAGGCACTGCAAGCAGTGCGTTCAAATAGGGCTTATAGATTGCTGTGACTAACTGCTGTTGCTGCTGCCTCCAGCTTCTTTATGCTCCAATACCCCACTATCGTCATACCCCCTTCCACCCTCCGGTCCCAACTTTCAACATCCTTCTGACATCAAACTAGACCTCTTATCATCAGTCTGTTGCACTCTTACCCGTCTACCATCATCAACATCGTGGTTTAGCAGCATAGTATCAAGTCACAAGATATTTCCGAGAGAGGAGGAAAGGACTACGAGCGTCATCCATCTTTAGTCTCTTACTTAATTCTACTACTACACCTTCACAATGGCCAAGCGCATCACCAAGGTACGTCTTTCATTCTTGCCCATATTGCTTGCCCGCCCCCGTCATCTAACCCTTTTTTTCCCCTCTTAGGAATTTGCCGAAATTTCCCAAGATCCCCCTGAGGGCTTCTCCGTGTCTCTGCCTCCCAACGAATCCATCCACACCTGGCACGTCACCTTGTCGGCGCCCGCCTCGACCGTCTACCACCCAGGCAAATTCGGCATCCTCCTCAGCCTTCCCACCGACTACCCCTTCAAGCCCCCGGTCGTCAAGTTCGTCACCCGCATCTACCACCCCAATGTGACAAACGACAATCTCGGCAACATCTGCCTGGGTCTCCTGAAGCCGGATGCCTGGAAGCCCAGCACCAAGCTCTACGCCGTGCTGGAGGCACTTCGTAACCTCCTAGAAGAGCCCCAGCTCGACAGCCCTCTCGAAGATCGCATTGCGCAGCAATACCAGACCGATCGGACTGCCTTTGATCAAGCGGCGAAGCAGCATGTCCAAAATCACGCCATGGGGCCGCCTGTTTTCCCTCCTGTTGCTTAGAAGAGCAGTGCCAGGGAGGAAGGCGAGGGCAATCTTGACTATGCACATTCTAGCAGTGCAGGGTCCAGCGATGCGAGCCGTTTAAGTGGTAAGACCATCGCGGCCAACGCTGGGGTTTGTGGTGAGCCTCATGGCTGGACAGAATGGTGAACGAGGAATGGACCAGAGCGCGGGCGACTCAACCTGAAAACCTATGAGATGGGTCTGGCCACGAGAATACTTTCATCTCGTCTCGGCTTATCTTAGTCTTCAGCCCTTAAGCTCTTACCCAAATTTATGAGATAAAAGTACATAGGTGTTAGGGTGTCAAACATGAAACATTTTATCACATGCAGGCTGCGTACGTTTGACGGTCGTGTAATTATCTTTCATTCCATTAGGGTATCAAAAGTATCCCCCAAATCTACTCCTCGGCAGGTTCTAACCAGTTCGTACGTAATTTTCCCTCGCCCTTCTATATGAAAACCAAGCACCACCAGGACCTTTTGCCAGTCCTTACAACCTTGCCGTGTCCCTTGTGCAGGAAGTCATTCGCCTCTTGCAAAAGTACTTTTGGGGTATGGTGGTGCGTTTTGTCTTATCGCAATGCAGCCGTAAACCATCGTCATTAAATAAAACAATGTTCCTTTTTTGGTACCATTCCATCCTGTACATTCCAACCGTACCAACGCTGATCCCTCCTCGCTCGTTGAAGACACACATAGTGAACAAATAACTCCCCATCGTTAGGGGCAGTTGAAGAATAATGAAAATGAATGAGAAAAGAAAGTTTGGAGTTGAAACAGAATAAAGGAGAAAAATGCAGACACAATGCGGGCTAAATCGATAAATAGACCATGCCTTCCATTGAAACGCCGTTCCATGATAAAAAGTCGGCGGCTTCCACTACCGTGTAGGTGTGGGCCAGTGTGAGCCGAAATGAGAAAGTAGCTGAACAGTAAATGAGATGTTGAAGGAGTGTCGCGTAGTGGGTGTAAGAGATGAGAGGTTGTCAGGTATGTTGTTAAACGTGGCTAATTATTCCATGTCTTGCCTTGGCGGACTCTATCCAATTGTGCCTTGGCTCGACGTTGCTGGCGTTTCTCGTCAATCTGGACCTGGCTCAAATGCCCGAAGCCATTCCGTCGCTTGAAACAAGCCTCCATAAGAGCGTTGGCATCGATCAGGCGGCGTGGCATCGATTGCACCACGCCAAACATCTCCATGGGATCGCCCACAGATCGGATCTCGTTCTCGCCTAGCTTGAAGATGGCCAGTGCAATGCGGAAAAGAGTCTTGGAGCCCTCGTAGAAAAACACGTCCCATACGCGGAGGGTGGTTTCGATGGGCAGTGTTCCGATGAAGCAGCTCATAAACCAGGCTGTCATGCAGAGCGTGATTGGTGGGAGTCTGTCGGTGGGTGTTGACATGCGTGCCAGTTCCTTGCGACGCGAGCGAGTAAGGCGAATCGACTTGCTCGTTGCAGGTCGAGAGTTGGGATCAGCTTCAAGCTCCCCGCCAACCTTGTCCCAGACAGCAGGCATAGAAGTGCGCATCTCAGTCATGAGCACTCCCAAGTCAATCTTGGAACCCTCAAGACTCATCTCGTGAGTACCGGGAAGATAAATGCGCGTGATGACGTTGAGTAGCCAAAAGCATTGTTCCTCTGTATCAACAAAGAGCAACAGAAGACCAGCCAAGAAGTTCAAGCTTTGGCAATAGCCAATCCGAGGGTTGTATACAGCGAATGCGTGTAGCACACGGCGAAGAGAGGTAATGATAGGCGTCTCGCCCTCGACATTTGGAGCTGGGCTGGAGCTACGAGTAGAATCCGTCATTGTCGACTCTCTAGCGCTGCTTGACGACGTAGTGTCCATTCCACCGGGAGGCTTAAACTTGATGTTATCGGGGAATGTGCGATGTAGGTCTCGCTCGATAGCCTCAGCATCAACGTCCTTAGCTCGCTTAGCTGTAAGCTTATCGTAGAGACCCGAATGCTTGGCCAGAATAGCTGGTCCGCCAGCATAGTAAAACCAAGCGGCGCCGCGCCATTCTGGAGGAATACCCTTGCGAACAAATCTCTTCGTCTTTGCGTTAGGGGCGGGAAACCGGTTTGGGTGGTCTGTCATCAGAGCATTGTCCTTCAGGTACCCATTCCACTTCTTTCGTCGACGAGCGAGGTACTCAGTATATCCAGCATTCCAATTGTCGTACTGCTGTCGCGTTACATACTGGTTTTCCTTCTTGAAACCGTACCGATCACGAGCGCCAGGGTCTTCAGGCTCAACTGGCTCAACTGGCTCAGGAATAGCGGCCGGTGGTGGTGGAGAAACTGGCTTGGGTTTGAGCTCAGGCTCGGGGGCCGGTGTAGGTTCAGGCGCTGGTTCAGACGCGTGTTCAGAGTTATTCCTTGACTCGGGGGTTTCGGGTCGATCTTTGACTTCAAAAACGGGTGCTAGGGTGGAGCCAGGTGGTGAGAGAGGTGCAGTAAATGATCCTGAGCGCCCAGTGTCAGACCCAATAAGGGAAAGAGGCTTTTGGGATTTGACGGAAGGCTCTGAGTCTAAAGACTTGACTGAGTCGCGCTTTTCGAGGATTTCGCCGCTGTAGTTCTCAACAACATGCTTTTCGGCAATGTGAGGAACGGAAGATGTAAAGGCTGGAGATGTGAAGATCATCTTGGACATTCGAATTTCCATGTCGAGTGTTGTGGACTCGGGGACCTCCTGTTGGGGAAAATCCTCGTCTTCGTCGTCTCGGACGCTTCGTCGTGGACCCATATCGGATGCTGATGATACCGGTCGATTGTTGGTAGTGTTATTGTTCGAGTAGTTCACCTCTTCGTCGTCGGAGTCAAAGCCTTGCTCGTACATGCCCATAACATCCTCAAGACTCGGCTCGTCGTGTTCAGCGTCAGGCTCGTTATTGATGTTCACGTCGCGCTCCGCACTTTCTTGACCAGTGTGTAGTGAACCAACAGAGCTGTCCTTTGTGAGGACGCTGCTTCGCTCGGTAACAGCGGTATCTGGACCAGTTGTATCTGTGAATTGAGAGCGGAAGCTCGAGCGAGATTCTTCACCACTCATCCACGGGGCGATGACGGGGCTTGGCGAAGCTGAGCCGCCGTTTTGGTTCAAAGGAGGTCGTGCTGATGGTGTCGCACCAGCAGCCGTCCGAATGCGAGGCGTTCTTGCGTCGTAAAAGTCGTTGGAAGGGGGAGAAAGAACTGATTGATATGTAGAAGAGGATTGACAAGAAGAAACCGACGGGCCACGAGGTCGTTGAGGAGCAGGCCAAAGGGGATGTTGAGAAGATGTAACGAGCTCTAGATACTGGTCGGCGGGATTGAGACCGGGGTTAGATGTAGCGGTCCCTGGGGCGTTTTGGGCGGGTCGTGGCTTAGTCGCGTCGGTGATTGGTTGGCGGATACTTTGCTTCCGCGGCCGCGAGAAGTTCTCCACGGCGGGTGGCAGGGTGTCGTAGGCGCGAAGGTCAGCCAGTGACGATTTGGATGTCAGAAATGTCGGAGATGTGTTTCGGGAGTCAACAGGAGTGCTTGCTGCAGTATGGTAGCTCAGAGGCGATTGCGAGTGGGGCGAATCGAATGGAGATGCTGCTCGTTGCGATATTGATTGTCCGGGCATGAATTTGGAAGGGTTGGTGGTGGAATCCCATCTTGGCGAAATCGGCAAAGGAGGTAAATGTGACAAGGACTCGTCCGACGGTTGACGAACATGTCGGTACATGGCGCCGAATGGCTTGAGCTGCATGCGAGGCGATGCCAACGGCGACATCATTGGTGAAGTCATGGGCGAGGTATAAGGTGATGCATCAGCTGTTGAAGTGCCCGGCATAAGGCTGTTTTCACTGTCCCGTTGATGATTACCATAAAAGGCAAATTTTGTTCGGGTTGCGTTTGGCGAGCCCGGAGCGTCGGGTACGGAGATGGCGAGTGGTGACATGGTGCGATTTACTTTTTGTGGTCGAAGGACTCGATTTGTTCCGATTACTGCTGCTGGGCGCCAGAGGCTGGCAAAAATTTTGGTCGCCCAGCGGGCAGGAGTATAACCGCTTGCAAAATGAAGGTTTCTTGTGAATCAGAGACAGGGTATCAAATGTCGTTGTCGTCGTTTCGTTGCGTGACGTTCAATTTAGTCAGTCACTCTGTCTGCGTCTGTGTCTGATCTGCTGTTGCCTCCTTCCTGCAAGGTGAGCCGAAGGTAGCAGCACAAAGATGTGATGAAAAAGTTGAGTTTGTCAAAGGGTAGAAACAGCTCTTGGCCATCGCTGTCGGATCTAGAACAGAGTATAGGATTTGCGACTGGAATTTGGCAAAAGGTCGAGCCAGAGCGAATGTAGTATCGATAGAACTTAAAGATCGGCGGATCGTGATCGAGGGTCGTGATCGAGGGTCAAGTAATGATTGTTTCAAGTCGAAGTCGAACTGCACAACAAGCAAAAAGAAAGAAGGCGCTTCGCTTTAGTCAAAAGCAAAGTTGTCTAACCAAGAAGTCGGTCGGTAGTCGATCGGTGTAGAAGAAGACAAGCGAGAACAGTCGGTCTCGAGAATGGGTTTCCGGTGTGGGATGGTTCCCCAAGGTAAAGTAGTAGGTAGTAGGTATGTAAAATGATGGGGCACAGTCGAGACCCCACGGACGGTTGAAGAATTGACGCCGAATCTCGTCTCAGACAGACAAGACAACCAGCCGGCGTCCGAGAAGATGAGTTGACAACAGGAACAAAAACCTCAGCCTGTGCTTGGAAAAGAATAAAAAAAAGTTCGCAGCACCTACGCAAAGAAGCACCTTGCACGAAAGCGTTGACTCTTTCTTTTGACTGGGAACTGGGAACTGGGACTGGGACGGGGAAGCCGGATTGGCAGGGCGGGTAGAACGAATTTCAATAACCAGGATGTTCTCGCAGCCCGGGCCAGAAAAGTGCCGGGGTATCGTCGCCTACCAGGGGAGCTCAGGCGCTGCTGTAAGATGAATCCGTCTCTAGAGGGAGACGATGTGCTCCCAAATGAGTTATAGAACCGATGAATCGGAGGATGCAATCGATCAGAAACTTGGGAAATTGACAGGCTAAAAGATACAGAGAAGCCTGAGCTTGAGCTTGACCTCTTTTTTTTCTGTGGTGGTTTGTATTGGTGATATCGAGGCTCGCTTGATGGTAAGGAGAAAAACTCTTGGGCGCGGTCGACAGCCCCGACTCAACTGATCCCACCTCAGGGACTAAAAATGAGGCAAGGGAGAGCGACTGGAACTGGGAATGTACTTTCTAGGGGTTTTAACAGTAAACTAAGACCTGAAGCTCAGTGCACGGAAAACAAATAGCCTCAGAGCGGGTCTAATGTGGCATAAAGTGGTCAAACTATTTTGTCTCTTTGGACAGATAGACACCTCCAGCTGAGCAGTATCAAGTAACTCCAAAGACTGTTACAGGTGGCGCGGGGAAAAGAAGAAATGAGACCAGTCCCCAACCAGAACTAAGATCAAGACAGACTAAGATCAACCAACACTTGATTGAGTGATTCAAGAAAGCACGTCAAAAAAGAAGAGAACCAATGTCCTCGAGATCCTTCCAAAGGGGGCCAAGAGGCTGACAAAAAAGGATGCAACAGGTTCGGTTCGGTTCAGTACAGGGACCGTACAAACGAGGCCTGCCAAAAATGGGTGACGGTTACAGTGCATGCAACCTTCAGGTTGGGTTGTACTCCGTAGTGGTGCTAATGTCCCTCGTGGCTTTCAACGTCCCCAGCAGGCGGCGTCTTTTCCGTTTGGCTGTTTGTCACTTGTCTTTCTTGAATCTCGGGAAAAACCAGTCGACCCAGAGGACCACCAAGCGATTGGCCGAATGAAGTCCCCCGGGGAAGCAAATGCTGTGTCTTTTTTCAGCTGGTGACAGCTCTTTTTACACGCTAAATTTTTGGTTCAGAGGGGTCCAGGTACCTGCATGGACAGTGCAAGAGCAGTTGCTTTGACGTGGAAATGAAAGAAAATTACAAGAATTACACACATGCAGGTAAGGAAAAATATTGTAGAGCTTGGTTGGGGATGGCGCCGGTGAATGCGGCGGTAGATGGGTATTCCACGAATATGCTTATTCCATGTTGTTGCGATCTTGAGGAGGGAATAATACAGGGGTTTAGCAAAGTCTAACTGTGCCTTACACGATAGTAGTCTGTCAACCCAAAGGACGGATGGATGTTTGGAACAAGGGAGGAGAGACGAGTCTCCAGATAGTCATGGAATACTCTTAGCCAGCAACACGGGATGTAAAGCCGAGAGACAAGTCTATCCCCAATGTGTGTGATGAATCTCGCAAAAGGGCAATAGATCAACAGTGTTGCCCAAAATATCGCCATCACTGCTGCAAGTCGAAATCTCCTATGTACATACGCTATGATGGTCAGCGACAGTATTATTGACTATGACCTAAAAGCCTAAAGGAATCTTGTCAGTCCAGTCTAGATCATACAACCAACACATAGTACAACAACATCCCTCTGGTTCGTCTCATTCCTTATTGGGCTTTTTATTATGCGACCTTCCCCTCTCCAAGATGGGATGCAAATTAAACCTGCCCCTCACGCCAATACTGTTCTGTCTGTCATATCACAGTCATATATGTTTCATGGAGCTGACTGTCGGTCCCATGTGTTACAGTGCCACCACCTCAACATCAACAGTCGACACCTGAGACTGGACGAAAGTGGTTTTTGCCAAGAGAGGATAAGAAAAAAATTCCTCAGATGACCCTGATCTGATATTACCCATTCGACTTGATCGCGTATTAGAGTGTTGAGAGTTGAGAGTGTCAGTCCGTTCCCCTCCAGCTCTCGCTAATTACTAGATAGATACCTAGTAGCCCATGCTCCGGCAAAGGGGGAGGAGGGAGGGGTCATAGTTCAAAAAGGCGCTGCACCGTCTCTGCGGATTCCTCCCGGCAACGTTAAAAGGTCCCTCCGTCGTTTCCCAAAACAACACAAGCGGCACCGCGGCCTGTTCACTGGATGGCCGACTGGTGTTTTTTACCCATATCGGGTAATCATGTCCCCTCTAGTAGTCTGGCTAAAAGGCTTCCATTGATAAACCGAGAGACGGCGCGCGCTTCAAGGCCTCCAGACACTGCAAAAGTCAAACCACCAGTTGATGGCGTCAAGAGACAGATTGGGAGTGGAGGAGACAAGAGAAACAGCCAATTAGATACATTTCGTTCCTGGATCATACTTGTGGCTGTTGTACCTGCAGGGACATGGTTGCAACCCTGTTCTTTTTTTTTTTTTCCCTCTCATTGTTTCTTTTTTCTTGGTCTTGAACCCCATGCACACTTTATTAGCTTATTAGCCATTGAACCAAATATTTGGAAATTAACAAAAGTATTTCCGCTCAGCTTGCATTAATTACGTTGATGAACAGGAGAAACGTGCACTGTCGAACTTCCAAAGCCCAAAAAGAAACACATTATGCATTAGTAATTACACATTCGCTCGTGTCCATGCCCCTAGTAAACTTCAGTTAGCTGCTCCGAGGACAGGACAGGTTCCTGGGGCCGTGTTGTGTTGCATAGCGTCTCTGACGCATCGCAATACTAATCTCAAGAACTGTCAATGGATAGATAGATCACCAATCTCGATTTACGATGCTAATGCCTTGTTGCTACTGTCCCAGCGATTCAATTTCGATTTTGTGCGGAGTGGAAAAGGACGATCACCCAGGCAGGGCAGGATTCGACACCCTTGCTGTTGTTGTTCGGTGAAAAGCTTCTGGTTGACTTCGAATTCTGGTGATCTACAGAGAATCGAGATGAAATACAGGGATTATGTAACCGTCAACTCGTTTCGACTCGCTCCGGCCCCCGTGGTCATTTCGTTGTCGGTAATGGTTTTTGATGCCTTGGTGGTTCCTTACAAGCTATCCACTCTGCTCTCGTTAACATTCAGGAGAAAAGTGAGCTCACAGGGCGCACCAAATGCCGTCAGACGAAAAGGAAAAACTCAGAAGCGTTTACTATCACAAACTCCATCTTTTGCGCTTTATTAGTGCATGTGATAACCAGCCACTCACGCAGTGGCACGGAACACAGTGAGTGTCTAATCACAATTTCTCCGCAGTTGGTTGGGTGCTTGCTACGCCGTAGATGAGCAAAAGTTGAGAAGCAAACATTATTGTTTAGGTTAGGTAGCCCATGAGCAGAGATGTGAAATAATTAGTCGAGCAGGCCAGGCAGACAGCCCGCCAGCCAGTATGTCATGTCCATGTGTCTCTGTTTTTCTGGAAACTGGGTGAAGAACAAGTTAGCCTTGTCTTTCCCCCGCTTTTTGGTGGAAACCCTGCCATGAGTTAGATGGGGCCCTTGAAAGAAAGGACTGTCAAGCACACACAAGGCGCTCAGTGACAAATGCTTAGGCGAAGGAGGCTTACTAGGAAATGATGCTGACGAAGAGTTGTTGGCTCTACGGGAGGGAGCGTCGAGTTAATTGCAGGATCGCGAGGCTTAGACAAGAACTCGTCACTGTTACGTATAGATAGAACGGATTGGTGATATTGTCATTCACATTCCTGCTCAGAGACATGCGTCAATAGCATGTGAGGCTAATTAATTAACTGCACATGCTATATATGCATGTTTCTGAGATCCATGGGGCTCCTAGGCTCATCTCGGTAGGTGGTCATCTTAGTTATGCCTGCTCCGAACAGCTGGGCCGGCGATATACCCCCCGTCGTCATTAATAACCGTTACCCAGGGAAAGTGACATTTGTTTGTATTCGAATCCAAACAGACGCCACTGCGCGTTGTATCTTACGACATGTGGTTAAGGCATAATAATTGATTGATAACAAGGGCACGTCCTTCCAACACACGCTAGCAATCCAGCCCGATCGCGCCTTGTTCAATACAAGACAGTCAGTCTCATCTCATTTTTCGCGATCCGGCCCAAAGCTATTTCGCGTTTTGAGAAACGGTTCCCGGCTTGGCTGCGTGAATGTGGTAGACAATGGCTGAAATGTGTCTAGACCCCGAGTTGGCTTGTAAGTGGTCATGGCCGACTGACAGGACCTTCATTTCTCTCCCTTCATTGTTAATGCTCCCGGTACACAAGATACCGAGGCCAGACCTTGCATAAATAATTTCTCGCGGTTCAGAGGAGCTGCGATGCTTCATTTCTTTTCAGCGTCTCCATGGCGACTCAATGCGATTTGTTGAGTAGTATAAAGCTTTATTATACAGCTATACATTGTTGACATCAAATACCACAAGAAGCTCCCGGATCAATGGCGAATGGAAAGACGGGAAGCAAAGCAGGGAGAAATAAGACACTGAGGTCCGAGACCGTCCGTGTCTTTGTCTCGTTCTCAATCGCCTCTTTTTCGCCCTTTATTTTGTTGATGCATTGAATAATCTTAATACTGTTTTTTTTTTTGGTAATGTCAGGATTGTTAATTGTTGTCGTCCAGCCAGCGAAGATGGTGGAATTGATAGCTCGAGGTTCGGTTCGAGGCAGACTTAAGTCTAAGCAGCGTCATTGGATATCGCGCGTCAAGTTAAACAAATGGACACAATCTGTAGAATGAGTAAACAAATAAACTTAGATAAACAAAGACTTACAACATTGAAAAAAGGGAACATTTCTGTTTGACGTTATGATTCCATCATGAATCCGCAATTGTCCCTACCTACCCTGGACTGCAGGTATCGATGACATACATAACCACGTGACTTCGACTTTGAGAACCCAAGCTTTCCTCTTCCCCTCCTCACAAATCACATCACTACCTTTGCATCGATGACGCCAAATCCTGAATTGTGTTGGTTCAATTCGAGTCGGATGATCCAATCTCCGGCTTCGGTTCGGCCAAGAGACAGGACACTTCCGTCTCACTTTCATCATCCTTGAAGCAAACAACAAAACAACGGAGAAACTTGTACCGTCATCCGCTCCATCTTCAGGTCCAGCTCCAGTCTCCAGTTTCCAGTCTAAACCAGGGGCCCGAGCTCCCCCCTACCGGTCCCCCCCAAAGCTCCTGTTTCTTTGGGGGAAGTGACATGTTACAGAGCTATCTGCAGCTCCGTTCGTCCTTGTTTCGAAAGCTGATAAGAACTTGTATCAATTTTCTTACAAGGGGCATTTATCACAAACAATTGGCTCAGTTGCTGCTGCAGCCTCTGCTTGATGCCAAAGTTGCCGTTCATCATTCGCAAAGATGAACCTATCAACAATAACACACAAAAGGTCCCAACTTCCGGTGATTACTTGAGTTTCCGAGACATTTCCATCCCGCTCTGGGCTGGGCTACATTGTGAAAGTCCTACGTCACATATTCCGGGGACTGGGAGTAGTTGCTTGCCCAGCCCCTCGAGTGCCCGCGTTCCCAGTCTGATTCTCTACAAAGTAACTGTGTACCTACCTACTGTACTGTGCTGTGCTGTATGTCAGACTGGGTCATTTCCCCGCTCTCTGTTCCCTTCTCTATCGTTTTCTGAGCCTGGTCCCTTTCCTGTACGTACTTGGATGAACAAGCCGGGAAAGGAAGACCCCAAAGTTAAAAGTATTGTTTCTTTGATGCTTTCTAGGTACATATACCTTTAGTTAGGTTTATATCTACATCTTGATTGGACGGCAACCACTTCCGGTCCATTGCGCGTCTTTCTTTGGCTTCCGTACGGCCCTGATCGACCTGCCCTGGAGGCTGGACTGGACGGATGTACGCCGGCGGTTCACAAAGGAGCTTGTTGACCTGCCTTGCAGCGCGCAACGCAGGAAGCTTGTCCACACCAAAAGCTGGGTCGCCCAATCCGTCCTTAGATGGCAAGCTCGTGGGACTGTACCTCGACTTGTCGCAGGCCTTCCTTGCATTTCCATGTCTTCGCTACTTGACTTCTGTTAGGTGCTGATATACCACCACCATAACAATCATGGAGTGTATCCAGTGATGAGATGACTACGACATCCGTAATTGGCTGGGCTGGACTGGGCAGCTCTCACACAAGGCTCTCCGCCTCTCTATTGCTGTCGCGCGGTCATTGTTACTGTCGCCCTCCAGCTCCTCACGCGTAGTCTCTCTCCCACCCTCTGCCCATTCCCACTCCCCTAGCCTTCCTCTGTCTCTCTCCTCTCTTCCTTTCTATTCTTGTTTTGCTTGTCTAGCTTTCTCTATCTCGTGCTGTACCTTGACCAACCTTTAAAACCCTCTCTCGCCCCTGAGAGAAGCGCCTTGGTCCTTTGAACTTGCCAATCGCATCTTAAAAAGACTCCATTACACCACCCAGCTCAGTAATCGCCATGTCCCGCAAGAGAAAGCAAGACGAAGAGGAGGAGCTCGTCTCCCTCCCCGAAGACTCTGATGGTGAGGAGGAAGAGTAAGTGCCATTCGTTTTCTTACATGTTGTTTTCTGTGATTTGTTTGCGATTGTCAATTGCCCAATCGCACGTTTGTTGGCTGCACAGCTGGCGCGATTCGTTGCGCAGCTTACCAAGTATATGCGCGCGCGCATACGATGTCGCATGCCATACATTGAGGTGCGCCTCAACGCGATGCGATTCAACGCATGTCACCCATTCATACGCGCCATTCGCGATTATTCCTGATCGCATTGCGTTTCCCTTCCCACCTGGACATGTTCTCACTTCCTACGATACCGAACCAACATTTGTTCATGATTGTTGTGCTCTCGTGATGACGTTTGGCTAACATCAAGTGAACAGGTACGTCTCTACCGCAGACGAGGAGGAACATAGTGAAGAAGATGAAGACGCCGAGGAGGAAGAGGAGGAAGAGGAGGAAGATGATGATGGCGAAGACAAAGAGGCCGACGCAAAGGGTAAGTCCTCAATGGTGTAGATCTACCTGGGTCAGATTTGCAGCACCAACACTCATGCATTGCATCTGACCCAACCCATCTACACATTCCCAACCAAGCTTTGGACGGTCAACCTCTTATAAAGAACCAAATTCTGACAATATCGTTCAGCCGAGCCTCCTGTGAAGAAGCGCAAGACGGCCGAGGCGGACAACCAAGAACTCAATGGCGACGCTGAGGACGACGAGGAAGAAGAAGAAGAAGCAGAGGAGGAAGAGGAAGAGAAGGGCGATGAAGAGGATGCCGAGGGCGATGAGGAGACAGCTGATGTCCCTGCTCCAGCCAAAGGAGCCGTCAAGACTGCCGAGGCGCCTGCTGCCACCGAGACTCCAGAGTCCAAGGCGGTTACGGCCGGTGGTGACGAGTAACATTGAAGAGATAGCTTATCTGTCGTACAGTAATCCGTTCTTTGTACTCGATTCATCCACAAATATTTAGATCTTTGCTTGGAGAATCTTTTGTGAGTGATCGAGGTATCGTCGTCGCCCAGTTGTGTCACTGGTTTGGTTACAGGATGAGTAGTCCATTGTGGTGTTGGGGGCAAGCAAACCACAGCTCTTCATAAGGGGGACAAGTCAGGTCAGGAAGTTCAGTCTTATGTATCTCCTTTCTCTAACAGATCAGTCAACTCTTTGCATCAAAGCACGTGCAATACGGCATAATACGGAACACCAGGAGATCTGGCCAAGACAGATCTTTATCGTTGATCTTGATCTACCCGCGTGTCCACTTACCGATCAACCGAAACCACGTTTTAAGTACGTAGATGTTCTAAAATAACCTTCGAATAAACGTTTCTTTCTCTGGGGGAAGACGAAAATAGGATGTCATGAAAAAAAAAGCGCGCAGGAAGAACCCCTGCCATGGTGTTGTTATTGGTGCAGATAGTTTTCGTGACTCCGCAACGGGTAGGGCTGAGGGAAGGTTGAGGGTTTGACTGAGGGTCATGATGTTTATTCTTGGGGTTGAGGCGAAAAGGGGGTGTTGTTGTAGAGGACGTATCTGCTTGGGGTGGTTTGTGTCTATTTAGTGGGAGATAGCGAAGGAAACTCTGGACTGTGACCTCAATATGGTAAATTGAGGATATGGTATCTAAGTTAGAGTATGGCAGTTACACTGTCTGTATTGAGAGAAGGCGATGTTATTTCGATATGTCAACTGCCAACCCAGGAGTCTACTGTATCGAGTACAGAGGCTTTGAAGGACTGAGATGTTCCATGGAAGCCAAGGAACACCACTACCAATGACAGAAGACAGTAGAGTCGTGAGAAGCCCCCCTTCCCCGGATTCTTTCATCTTCTGGAAACTAAATGAACAGACAAGGCATGGTCAAAGCCGTTGCAGGGTGGTCTGATCTGATGCACGCCAATATTCCTTACCACGCGTTCATCTGGCAGAAAATGGCAAAGCCAAGCCTGACCAGCAGGATCTGAACATGTGCATGGTTCCAACTTGGTACAGTCTTGTTGAGCAGATACAAACCTTGTCATCAACTTTACAGTGATGGTATGATGAAATAGTAAACAGCACTCTTGTTGACGCAATTCTGGATTCCTATTACACAAGAAGAACAAGAGAGAAGAGAGAACCAATACACACACAACCGTGGATATGCCATGGTATCCCAATAGGTAAAGGTGAAATCCTGTTGGGTCCTCATGACTCAACCTGCTTCAAAAAACCACAGGGCGCAAAGTAATTCTAAACATGGCCTTTTGCCCATCGTCGATCTGTATCATCCTCGGCAACAGTCAGAGTATTCTTTCTGTAACTCAACTTCTCACTCCCCACGGCCTCTTCCAAGGCAAACGAGATTGAGGTTAGTCAACGATACCCCATCTTACAGGGATGATGATCCACTAGGCGCTCTTTAGCTCTGGGGATAAACTCATACCACCCCCAAGTTTTCTTTAACCCTATACCTACATGCTGCTCTTCTGTAGTTTAAGCAGACGACATGTCTTGGGTACCGGGGGGTTGATTATACTCGTTTCCCTCCTCAGGACTCACTCAGTCAACGAGACGGTATATCGAATTACTAGTTTTGCTCGACACAGCACAATCTCTACTCGGACTTGTCAAAACCTCAGACAGTTCCTCTTACGTGGCTATTAGGTAGCCAAGTGCCCGGATTACTAACAGAATGACCATCCTTGACAGGTGCCAAGACATGCTGGCTCTTGGCCATTGGTCTCTCGTAAACAAGACTTGACAGGCGTCCAAGTTCCTAGGTCCCCCCTTCGCGGAATGCTTTACCGTACATGCTGCTCCTTGACTTCATGTCATGTCCGTGTTTGTGCCTGTGGCCCTAAGTCCGAGCCCTTTAAGCGAAGGATAACTTAGCTTTTACAAACTTGTGATGCATCACATTGGTCCATGACCCGTACCTATCCATGCCAGGTCCCCGTCACCTCCGGTCACGGCGTCACAGTCCGTAGTCCGTGTGTCACGGCTCTTGGAGTTGGCGTTGCAGCAGGTGTCGTAATGCGAATCTCTGTTGGGCCGCGCCCTTTCTCACTTTCTTACAGTCTTCTTACTTTGGCACCCTCCCCCCCCGCCAGGCTTGTTTTTCTTTGCTACACGACTCGTCGGATTCCTTATGCATGGAGGTGGTGGTAGTTTCGAGTAATTTGATCCTTGGCACTTCTATTTGGGCACCGGGTGCTGGGTCTGGAATAGAAAAAAAATATCGTAGTATATAAGGGGACCTTCTCAGCCCCAGGACTGAAGTTGTGAACCTGTCCTCTGCTCTGTAAACCTCGGGTCTTCCGTCCTTACTTCCCCCCAAAGCCAGCAAGGAGAACAGACGAAGAAGAACGAAGAAAACCGCACACACAAACCAGAAAGAAGAGAAACATAGTAGCTACGTTATGGCTTGCGGCTTGTCAACAGCAAAAGACAACCGACCAGCCTCGAGACTACGAGTCTGCCGCCTTCTTAACTGCCTATAACAAGAACCCCCCCTTTTTTACTCTTTACCTCTTCACCCAGAAACAAACGAAGAACACAGACAGCATAAGAGAAGAAACCGAAAGAACCTCTTCGGGAATCGTTGTGCCAGAAACTCCCCTTCCGTGATGACGGGGTTCAAGGACAACCTCGTGCTAGTTCTAGTATTTGCGGATAACCGTTAAACAAAAAGCCATCATGATGAGCTCGAATTTCCTCGAGACCGCCAGCGACGGAGACGGAGCAGCGCGCTTTGGACGCATGCCCGATGACTGGATGAACGGCATCGATACAGCCGCCATGCCCTTCTCCAGCCTGGACGCTTCATACGAGGCTTCTACAGTGAGTTTCCCCTTACTACTCAGCTCAATTCCAAAGAAACATAGCTAACCAACATGTCAGCAGAACCCTCTTCAGTCTCCAGAGACGCCCAGTCTCGATAACACCGTCTTCCCTTCCCCTCTGACAGACCTTGCCTACCTTGACCGTTCTTTTGGAGACTTCTCCTCCAACTATGCCATCCATCCTACAACGCCGGGACAATTCCCCGTCCACCCGCCTCATCGCACCTCATCCAACTTCTCTGAAAGTTACGACCTGTCTTCTGCCAGTCCATCCCTCGGTCCCGTCTGGCCCGCTCACGTCTCGCCGGCGGCGACGTTCCTCCCTACGCCGCCCATGGCAGACGAGCTCTCTGCCGCCTCGTCCGAGCCCGAGGAAGACAACCAGGATGATGATGACTACGATGATGACTCGTCGGAGCCCGCGAGCAAGAAGCGCAAGCGTCCCACGGCATCCAAGATAACAAAAACAAGGGGTAGCAAGGACGCCCCCAAGCGCAACCCAACGCAGCTGCGCACCGCTTCTCGTGCACCCAAGAAGCGTGGCGCTGCATCTGCCCAGCCCAGACATCCCAGCGAGACGTCTGAGGAGGTCAAGGCGCGGGCTGCACACAACCAGGTTGAGCAACAATACCGCAAGCGCCTCAACACTCATTTTGAGCGCCTGCTTGCCGTCCTTCCTCCGCCGGGCACAGAAGGCGGCATCGCCAATGACCGCCGAGTGAGCAAAGCCGAAGTGCTCGATCTTGCGCGCGAAAGAATTCGTGCGCTCGAGAAGCAAACGGCTAGGCTTGAGAGGGAGAGGCGGGAGCTCCGAGGAAGAATTGCTCCGGATGGAAGACGGTATTTGGTTTAGTTTAGTTAGATGATGAGTCGGTTTGTCTTTGGCATGATATGATTAGGAGTGAGGGACTGGAAAAAGGAGAGTACAAGGACTGGGGCGTATGGGAGGCAATAGTTAATGGGCAACCACGATGGCGAATAAGGAATAAGCACAAAAAATGGCGAGAGAAAACAAAAAGACTAGAAAAGCACAAAAAATAGGTTCAAGGATTGGAGGGTTCAAGGTTATGTTAGGGACGCACCATGGTTAATTGGCTTGGAAGGAGTTGCTTGATATCAGTACCAGAGTTTAAAGATTATCGGAAGGGTTTATGTTGATTCAATGTCATGTAATCCTAATGGAGGGAAATCGATGCTACTATGTATGAGTAATAAGAAGGATCTTGTTTTATTTGGACAAGTTTCTCAACAACATGCAGTTGCGCCAACACGATCAAGTAACATCAACTCAATGTGGCAATGCTGGAACTAACTCGGCCAACGCTCAAATTGATGACCTTGACTGCTTCCTACTAAAAGTGTGTGGAGTATGCTCTGGTCATTTTAGGTGGGCTTTGTAGAGGAGTGAAAGAACCCTTGTTTGGTGTAATAAAATGTGTATCGGAGTCTTTAGGTACTTAGACCTTTATCGACAAACATAGATCTATAGTATTATGACCAGGGGCGACAATGTGTTGAGCCATTTTCACAATGCTAGTTACTTAGATTGTGTAGGGGCACGTTGTGAAAATGCCAAAGAATATCTTTGTCGACATCAACGTATGCTAGCCATACCAGCTTGTTTCTCTAAAAAGGCGAACGGATCATTGTTCCTAACAAAGGCTGTTACCAACGGATGTTAAATAGATCGCTTACAGAACGTATCACTTGGCGAAGAAGCCAGAATACCAAAGAGTGAATGATGATTAGGCTGGTATAACTATTTAAACTGGTGTAGACCCTATTGCCCGGCTCAAGCTCAATACAACCAAGACTCATACAGCAACGACCTGTCCAGCTATAAAAAGACTTGCGCCCTTAGCAACAGAGAGATAACAACAGTCGTGACGGAAAGTTGAATACCATCAAACATGGCCCCGGACGTGTAAGTTAAGTTGTCCTGGTTTGGACCAGCCCGCTGATATCTACCTTAGCCGCACTTTCACCCTCAACACGGGTGACGAAATGCCTGCCGTCGGCTTTGGGACATGGAACATCCCCTGCTACCAAGCCGCAAAAGCTGTGGAAACAGCCCTCCGCGCTGGCTACCGTCATATCGACACAGCACTCGCCTATGGCAACGAACGCGAAGTGGGAGCTGGCATCCGCGCCTCTGGTGTCCCCCGTGAAGAGATCTGGATATCAGGCAAGCTTCGAAACAATTGGCACAAACATGCCAGCCAGTGCCTTGAGAAGAGTCTGAAAAGTCTGGGTGTAGGATATCTCGACTTGTACTTGATTCACTGGCCCTGTTCCAGAGACGCAGACAACCCGGCGGTTTGCTATGAGGACTGGGACTTTGTCGATACGTGGATAGAAATGGAGGAATTGCTGCATGAGGGCAAGGTCATGAACATTGGCGTGTCTAACTTTGGGATTCAACAGTTGGAAAGATTATTGAATGACTCTTGGACTGAAGTAAGTATAGTACTCCGGCCTCGATGAAGCTCATGGCTGACTGTGTAGATTGTGCCCGCTGTTAACCAGATCGAGCTACATCCTTGCAACCCATCGCCTAAGCTTGTAGCATACTGCACCTCTCAAGATATCCATACCGAAGGCTATTCATGCCTGGGATCCGGCCGCTCAGCCCTGTACCGTAACAAGACCTTGGTCGACATCGCTGACGCGAAGGAGAAGACAGTACATCAGGTGTTGCTCCAGTGGGGCATAGAGAAGGGCTGGGGCGTAGTCTGCAAGAGCGTCACTCCCTCCAGAATCGAGTCCAACTTGGAGTTGGGTGGATGGGAGCTGACGGACAACGAGATGGAGGCGATAGATGGCATCAAAGAGCGGTTCAAGGCCGTCGGCGATGGATTTCTGCCGATAAGAGTGTTCTTTGGAGATGATGAGTGAGCTTTCAGAACAGCAGTGTGAGATGACGACAGAAAGCACAACTTGAGTAACTTGTTATAGATTGATGAATGACTTGAAAGACTTACATGAAGGGTATCAAAGATGTGATGAACGAATAGCATTTGGCGAACACGCCGGACCAATGGGGTAACACGATGTAGTTAGATCCTCAACTCAGAGTTTAGCCTTTTCCTCGCTTTGAGATTCATTTTCCTCCTCCCTCATGACAGTAGCGATGCTCTGCCTGAACTGTTCCGCCAAAACAACCGCCTCATCGTCGTCCAGCTCCTCTCTCTTTCCCCTCCCAAACATAGTAAAGCTCTCACTGAATCGCCCACTGGCTCTGATTTCTGGCCTCGGGATGATGTGAAAGTGCATGTGAGACACGACCTGCGCAGCAGCAGCGCCATTGTTTTGCACCACGTTCCAGTCCTCAATACCGGTTGCTCGTGCCATGGCCTTTGAAAGAATGCGCAGGTACCGACCCAAGTGAGCGGATTCTGAAGCCGTGACGTCGCTTAGCTTAGGACGATGCGGTCGCGTGCAGAGGAGAAGATGACCTCGGCTTAGAGGTAGGATGTCGAGAAACGCGACAAGGACAGGCGTTGAAAGAACAACGAACGATGCTGGAGATACAAGCTCGGGGTTGATGAGTGAGGAAGTTGATGGCGGTGGATTCAAGGGGTCGAATGGTTCATAGACCGAAGAGATAATACAGAAAGGGCATGTTTCTGTTGGGGGAGGAGCTGAAGGGTCAAACATGGTTGAGTATGAAGCCAAGGAGATGGATTATGAGAGTCGAAGTATCCAGAGGAGGAGAGAGAGTGGAATTAGTTAAGAAAAAAAAAAGAAAAAAAAAGGCGTTAGAAAAGGTGATGTTGCAAGTTCGTGATGGAAAAAAGATTTGATGAGATCCAGGAACCGAGGTTGAGATAAGATGAGATGAGATGAGATCGAACATGAATGAATGCAATCATGATTGACCAGGGATGTCCAGGGATTGGGGATCGAGACCAGGGCCAGTCGGTTTTAGTGCATTTGTTAGTGGGTGTGGTCGCCGTGGGGTGCTTGAACTACCGCTAACCAAAACGTTTGTTTCTTGATCAGACTGGCAAGGGGGGCTATTGGTGATGATAAAACTGGTCTCTAGCTGATTGAGAACTCTAACAGATGTCTTGGAGGTAAAGGCCGAAGAAAGACAAGTTCAACATTGAAGCTATGTCTAGGTAAACTTGTTTAACAACCCAACTGAACCCTTTGGCTCTTTGTTAGTTTGAGACCACTGATTCTCTGGGTAGAGATGCCTTGATATCGCCAACCTATATCATTGTAGGCAGAGACTAAGAGTATGTTATGACTCCAAGGTATTTTGTTCTTAACAAGAGTCACAAGTGTAGCTTGTCAATCAATATCAATGCCTTGTATAGCTTAGCTGTTCTTGTAGCATGCGTCTAAACATGAAAGTTGACTCTGATATTGTGCAAGACAAGATTCCACAGACAATAATGCATGGTGTCTCATGATGGACATCAGTCGTTTGTTCATTTCACTCTCCCTAAAGCTCAGTCAGGACTTGAGTTCTCTGCCAGTTTCCATGTTGATCGCATCGAGGTACGTATCTACCCGCTAAAGCACTTCTTCACCGCCCAATTCTGCCGTCCAAACTTTCCCATCACCGCCTTCACGCCCAAAGCATCTCTCATCTTTTCCTTCACTACCGAAAAGCTACCTACCTATCGCCGTCATCTCAACCAATAACCCACCATCACAACAACATAACCAACGTCACAATGCCTCGCGAAGAGTACCAAATTCCTACCGCTTCTACCGGCCAGCGTGGCGGTATCCGCGACGACCACCAGGTTCGCCATGTCATGTCCTACCTCTGCGGCGACTGTGGCGGTAGCGTTACCCTCGGCAAGGACGCTCTCGTCGCGTGCCCTCACTGCGCCGGTCGCATTCTCTACAAGGAGCGAACTAAGCGGTAAATAACTCCATATACTGCTTTGAAAGCTTGGATTACTAACTGTGATGATAGTATGGTGCAGTTCGAAGCTCGATAGAGAATAAACGACCTTTGATTACCAAGCGAAGAGAGGAAGAAGAAGAACACCTTTCTAAGAGAACAAGCACGAGGCATATTGATTTCATCAAGACGGGAGTTTGGGGGTATGGGAATTACGTTGGAATGAAAAATAAATAGACAATGTGATACGGTTTGCGCCGCGCGACAAAGACTCAAGTCTGTGTGATTACTTGTTTGTTTTCCCCCTTCTAACCTCAAAGCCGCCTTGCGAATATCTAAGCTGCAAATACCAAAGTGAACATGACAAATCCTAAATCAACCCCCCAAACGCCACTGTATGCTTTTCTTTTCTTTATCATTGCCTCTGGGTGTGGAGGTACTTTGCGAAACTTGCGTCCGCCATGACTGAATCGTCCTGGTCACCCATGGCAGCCTCGTACCGATCTTGCAGACTTTGCTTCTGGGCCTCCTCATCTGAATCAGTATCATCGCCATCATCGTCGCTGGCAACATCGGCATCGTCCTCTTCCTTGGCTACCGGTAGGCCACCGACAGACATGCCCTGCATCATCTTGTCCAGCTCCTTCTCACGGGTGGCCTTCTTTTGCTCCTCGCGCTCTGCCCTCTTTCGCTCAAGCTCGGGTTGATAGTCGCGTAGGAATTCCTGCCTCTTTTCCTCGACAGCTTCGAAGAACTCGTCCACGCCAGTGCCCAGTCGTGAACTCACACCAACAACGCTGAGATGAGCGTAGAACTCCTCCAACATCAGACTCATCGAGTTGAGAAGACTGCCCATATAACCGCTACCACCATGGCCACCGCCCTCAACACCGCCCAGCTCATCCGACTCCTCATCCTTTCGTAGCGCCTCCTGGAAAGCCTCGAAGTCGGTCATCCACTCCTTGGCAAATTCAGCGTCCTTGACGTCGGTCTTGTTGAAGACCAGAATCATGGGAAGCTTTGTCTTGTAGAGAATAGAACAGGCGTAAAGCATGTTGGACATGAAAGTCGAGGTGGACGCAGTTCGCGGGGTATCGATAACATAGGCGATGACAGTAGGGAAAGAAGACGCAAGCGACTCGAGGAGGATAGTTCCAGAGGCAGACCAGACAAAGACCTCGATCTGTCCCGGCGTGTCGACGAGAATTCTATCAATGGGTTTGCGATCGGGCTTCTCGGGATCGGGCTGGGCGCGCTTCTCGAGCAGGTTGACGATCTGATCAACCTTTGTAGCAAATAGGTTAAGAGAGGTCAAGATTCCACCGTTGGGACCGAGGTTGTACTGCTTCATGACCTCTTCATAGTTGACCGAGTCGCGGATATCGATGTTGGACTCAAAAGGTACAGATAGTACGGCAGGATCGAGATTGATGACATATGGAGGAGTGTCGTTCTGGTGAAGGTGAGCGTTAATGCGTCGCATGAAAGTAGTCTTTCCAGATCCTAGAGGAATAATTAGATATGGAAATGCGCGGCGATCAGGGTTGTAGCTTACCCGCCATGCCAACGCAGACGATGGCGACGGGAGGCGAGGATGCCTTGGGGGCTTCGCCAGCGGTGGTGGATGATTCGGCCATGGTGTATTGATTTCCTCGTATTTTTATGTAGTGAGAATTTATCTCGAAGATGATGTTTTAAGGTAGAGCTGGGTGTTGAAGGGAATGAATGAGAGGAATGAAAAGTGACGAAATGGAGACACTCAAAATTTTGGGCGCGGTCAACGTTGATGTGGATGCCCCGCGCGGGGTCATTCGCTGGAAGCCAGTGGTTACAGCATTTAGTTTACAGCTGAGTAAGCCGGAGTGTATAAGACAGAAATTAATATCAATCATTCATCATTCTGCATTCATGAGTATTTGATGTTGAACATTAAGTGTGTCTTGAACACCACCTTTCAACTCTTGCTGACAACTCGAGGCTGGAAAATCGAACTTTCATAAAGATGCCGGACAGCTGCAAACTCTGCCCAAGTATATTAAGACAAAGTGTCACTTATTCAAAGGAAAGGAAATAGATCCGTGGTGCTCCTCGAGAAGGCAATACAAATTATCTATACATATCCTAATACAAGCTTATTATAACAAACTGCTTCTTCTTTTCAATCTCAAAAAGTCCCTTGCAAGACCCAAGCAAAACCGGCCCCACTTTGAGTTCTCGGTGAAGCCCCCACATGGATCCGGCATCCCACCCTTCACCTTGAAAAAAAGTTGTCCATCATTCTATAGGCGTTGCATCTTTTACATCTTCAACACCAACCAAACTATCAACACATTCTCTCGTTTCGACAATCCCCCTCACCAGAAGATATAATAAAAACACCATATAGAGCCATACAAAAGAGCCATTGATGCTCTAGCCTTTTCAAAATGGCCTCTCACGAATCTCAAATGCCGTTCATTCGCAACCTCGCTTCAAGCGGTTTGTCTTTCCTTTCCCTTTTTCTATCGACGATTTAACTAAATTATTCTCAGATCGCAAGCTCCGAACAGCTTCTCTAGAGACCCTCACAATATTCCTCTCCTCCCGCTCATCCCTTTCCGACCTTGACGCCCAGAAGCTCTGGAAAGGTCTCTTCTACGCCCTCTGGATGACCGATCGTCCCCTTCCTCAGCAGCGTCTCGCAACCGACCTCGCCAACCTCCTCTTCAATCTAAAGCCTGTCTGCGTCGTCCCCTGGCTGCGCGCCTTCTGGACCGTCCTCGGCATCCAGTGGACCGACATCGACGTCCTCCGCCTCGAAAAGTTCCTCCTTCTCGTCCGTCGCGTTTTCGCTTCGCACGTTCGTTTCCTGAGGGAGCGCGACTGGAAGGATGGTGACGTCGAGGCCATTGTAGGCGTCCTCGCCGAATTCCCTTTCGACAAGGAGGGCGATTTGCGAAAGAACCCTGTGGGCATTAGACTGCATGCGCTGGATATCTGGGTTGATGAGCTGGAACGCGAGAAGGCACTGGAGCAGCCCGAGGCTGAGGCCTTTGTCAAGAGCTTGGGAGATGTCGTGATTGCGCTCAAGAGGTGTCCTGTCAAGCCCGTGAGGGCGCGCGCAGGTGATAGCTACGAGGATGAGAGATTGCCATGGGTCCAAGCCGCGAGCAGCGATGAGGAGGAGGACGACGATGAGTGGGGTGGTATTGAGGATTAAGAGGCCGGTCTTTTGCAGGCGCATGGCGTTGGGATATGGAAAAATGCATTGCGGTTTAGAACCGTCTTCTTTATACGTGGGCTAGAGGCTGATACCATCTGAAAATATCATCACCATCTATTGTCATTACTATTAAACGAATGCGAAAATGCGACTTCAAACGCCTGCTGGGGATATATTTTTACTAGAAATGCGATTTGTCCTCGAGTACACAATGTACCCAACCTCTGATTAATGAAGACAGGTAGGTATCACCAGACCCTCTGGTCTCCTCCGATAGTTTCATCTTCATCCATTGAGATTTCATAGCCCATCTCTCGTGCTTCCTTCTGTCGCTCTTGCTCGCGTCGTGCTTGTCGCCACGCATCCCACTTGGCCCTTTGCTCTGCGGTCTGTACTCGAGGCTTCACGAGGCCCTTCTTACGAAGTCGTCGACGATGCTGGCGCTTTTGTTCAAATGAGAGCCTGTTGATGTCGATGTCGGTGATTTCGCGATCATAATAGATGTCCTTCATATCTGCGAACCAATCACCAATTTCCTCCTTGAATTGCTCAGCGATGATACGTCCACGGCCGCCCGTAGCCCACTGGTCCAGCTTCACAGGTATAGCGTTACCAAAGGTTGGATCATTGACAGACCAGACGCAGGGCGAGCCGCTGCAGCGAGTAGGACGGCAGAATTGGGCGCACATGGCGGACTCAGCAACATACCAGGACCCCAAGAGGAAAGCAATGAGTCCAAGAAGTGTTAAGCGGAAGAATGGCTTGCGGCGGTAGAGTTGCGGGACAGGAAACTGGATGTAAGACACCGTTTTGGCATCGGGGTGCGAGATGAAGACGGGGCCTGTGCCGTGGCTGTCGTGCAAGGCAGCCATTTTTTCAGGGAACGGCTCGGGCTTGATAACATCGAGGAGATTCTTCTCGACCGGCTCTTCTTTTGGTTTCTTCAATGCCATTGGTTTGTCTTGGGTGGTCTCTTCTTCTGTTGCTTTATCTTCGATGGCCTTTTCCTCTGCTGCTTTGTCGGCGGCCTTGTTCTTGGTGCTGACCTGGTCAGATAGACGTTCAATGCCCCTTGCTGCAGTGTGAATTCCGTAAAGGCTATTCTTTAGTGTTTTGTTCATGCGCGTGAGTCGATCTAGATCGGAGTTATCGTTGTTCTGAGGGTCGATCTGGTTGGTGCGTGTGTTGAGTTTAGTATCAAGTTCCAGGTCGAAGTCGTCATCAAATGATGAATCCTGGGGCAGCTTATCGAGAAGAGCCTCAACTTCTCGGGATGGGGCTCTGCGACCAAGGATAACTTCTTCAAGATCATCCAATGTGGAATCCTCAATGTGATGCGTGCGTTGAAGTTCTTTGAGATCGTCCTTGACTGTTGGAAGCCTTGCCGAGTTTTTAAGTGTGCCTCTGCGGCGTGAAAGAGAACGAGTGCGCCGCTTTCTCACCCCACTCGACGAAGTCTTGGTACCAAGTTTGTCGTCTGTCCCTGGATCTGATGCTGTGTCCCTATCGCTGCCACTCATCGCACGATCCGTCCTTTTATCACGGAACGATACAGATCTTTGTCGCAACGGTCTTTCTTCCCTCTTTGGCTTTTGTTGTTTGTCCTTGATTTCAAATTTCTCAACCTTGACCGTCGCAGGCGTTTCCACGTATGCGCCCGTAATCTTAGGCGTGGGCATAGTCAGAGGATCCGGTTTGGACGGTCGCGGTGTTACCTCAACATTCTTCTCATCATCATCAGAGTCAAGCTCCGGCGAAGGCGCCCTGACAGACCCCTTTTCAGAATGATTATCGCCCGGCGCAAATAAACTGGCCTCCGCTTCGAGGCGGGCTGTAGGGTCGGCCTCAGAATTCATGGATTTCTTGCTTTTAACAGAGTCTGTAGAACGACTTCGAGGGAGACCAGTAAATCCAACAGTAGGTTTCGTATCGGAATCTTTCCAGCGTTGTTGACGATTCCGGAAGCCATTGCTGGTGGAAGGTTGTGAAATTGTAGATGCAGTGTCGGGTTTGGGATCCTGGGGTACGGATGCGGGTTTGTCAGTGTCGGCCACCTGCCGCGGCTCAGTTTCTGGCGCAGGACTGGAACTGGCAGCCCTGGCCAAGCGTCGCAGCAGGTCTCGGGAATCAGTACGCATGTGCGACGAACCAAGTCGCGCAGGGTGTTGATCGTTGTTTAAAGCCTCTCCTTCCTTTTGATGCGTTTCTACATTTTCTCGCTGTGACTTGTATATTGTTACAGGCGTGTCTGGAATCTGTTCACCAGCCGTCTCAAATGCAGACTTTGGCCGAGGCGGTGGTTCCTGGGTCTCGATTTCAACGTTGGACTTTGTCTCTGGGACCATCCCTCGGCTTGTCTGAGGTCGATTTTCTTCTGGCGAACGTGAGTGACTCAGTGCATTTTGCTCTCGGATCTCGTCCAACCTAATCGAGGCCATTGATCTTCTGGGGATACCGTTAACTTCCCGTTGTCGGATCGCATCCAATTTGGTATTTCTCGGCCTCGGCGCATTGCGGTCAGGGATAGGTATTTGATGTTCGACCTGTTCCTCACGCGCCCGTATCTCGTCAATTTTTGTATTGTGAGATCGCCATGGCTCAACAGGAAGATCACTTCCTGTCTTGACCTCTCGCGATCGAATCTCGTCGAGCTTGGTGTTGCGCGCTCCAGGATGCGCCACCCTTGTTCGTGAGTTGATATCGATCTCACTGCCTTCGTCAAAATGGATTCGATTTGCAAATGGACGCTCGCCCATTCGAATCCTTGGACTGTCCGACATTTGGAACTCCCCAGCTGTAAAATCGTCGTCTACCTGCCATGCAAAGCTCTTTTCAGGGGATGCTTCGGCTGGCTCCGGATTGGCTGGTTCGTTCTGAGCATCAGGGCCCTCAATCGATGGAAGTAGGTCCTCTATACCAGGGACGAGTTCTGGAATTCGTCCCTGTTTCGTCAAATCGTCTTTCGAGGGCATTTGCCTTAATCCCCCCCAGCTTGAGCTTGGCCGGGGTATTCCACTTGCGCTATCTGGTCGTGATATCCCGGCCGCACTTCCCGGCCGGCTCCCAGCCTGCACCCCATTGGTCTCCGGCGTGGGCTCCTTATGCCCAAACGACAATCCCGCTCTCGACTTTCCGTAAAAGGTGCGCTGTCGCGGCGATGCGGTTCCAGGCGAATTCTTTGCTTCGGGTATCCTTGACGCTGCGAACGAGCCTCGCGAAAAAGGACGGCTTGGCGCTTTTGTATCCAAGTGACTCTGGTTCTGGTTATATGCTTGTCGTAGCTGACTGTCGTTTCCTTGGTGTCGTTCACGCCAAGTTCGGGGCGCTGGACTCGGTGACGCATCGACAGCTTGACTCCCTTCGCTATCCTCATCGACTTCTTTGGCAGCCAGAGCGAAAGCATCGGACATGGTGAGTCGTTTCCGGGCAGAGGATGAAAACCTCGGTGTAGGCAATTTGCTGTCGCGAGATCCAACGCTGCCGACACTTCCCCTCCTATCCGCATCTGAATTTATCGATCGCCTGAATCCATTGCTTCGTACACTATAGTCAAGCTTCGAATTGCTTTGCACCGCTTCCTCGTTCTCTTTGTTCCTGTCGGTTCCCCGCGGTATGTTGCTTGCGAAAAGTGGCTTCCTCCCAGATTGCTTGACGACGAGCTGGCTCGAGCGGTCGAGCAGCGAACTCCTGTCGCGATCCATTGGGCGAGGCAGTTGTATGCGATTATATGTGGTAGTCCAAGCGTTGTCGATAGTACATGATCTGTCGTGTCGGACGGCGCGTTTATTGCATGGCGACAGCGATTGCAGCAGAAGAGTCGAACATGTAATCAGTCGCTAAATTAGAGTTCGTACAGGTCGGTATGTATGGGTATAGCAAGTAAATGTTGGAATGGGTATCGTATGTTTGTACAACAATAGCGAAAGAAACATCAACAGCGCGCAAAAAAAAGGGATTGATTAAGTGTTTTTGTCGAGTTGTGGATTAACGCGTCGCGGTAGGTTAAAGCGACAGTCTCAGACATGGGGGGTCCCCTGGTCATGGCGTCTGGTCCCTCTACCGTCTTTGATAGTGGGGTAATGATAATCTTCCCGTTTTCGTCATTAATTATTGCTTACATCTTTCCATCACGAATGCAGTTCTGAGCCTCACGGGGGAAAAGGGCTACTTGTACTTCTATATTCGAGAACTCTAACATAGGTAGGTATCCTACTAGGTCGTAGGTGAATAACTATACTTCCTGATGTATATCCACAACCTAGAATTTTAAAAGCAACTCTTCTTTTGCTTAAACCTCGTCCTCAGAGTCATCTTCATACAGCCAGTGCATGCACAAGTCTCCCTCCTCATGTAATTGCTTCAGGGAAGACTCCAAATCTCCTCTCAAACCCTCCATAAGCTTTTCATCCACAACACCATAATTCCACGTTATTCCCAAAGTCAACATCCCATTCTTAACGCTTACAACGCTAATACTAATCGGATCGCTCGAGATCATAGGCCCATTCGTAAACATTGCATGCAATATAGTCCTCTTATCAGGTCCATTTTCGGCAGCTTCTGTCAGCATACCGACATTGCTGACTTCCCATGTCCTTCTGCGCTTACATCCGTCTCTTTCAACTAAGAACTCGGTCCAGTCTTTGATGCTGTTGAGTGCTTTAAGACCTTCGGTGGCCGGGAGAGTAGATGTCTTTTGCTTGAGTTCCTCTTTTATCTTTCGCGCGTGTGACCAGACTAGATCGTCAAGTGCCTCGCCTTTTGCGTTTCGGAGAGCGGCGACTTCTGAAGAAAGGTGTTCGTGTGCTGTACCAGTCACGCATCCAAACAATGCCTCTTTAAGAGTAGGGTCGGCCGTGGGAGATATGTACGGACGCATGCTTATAGGTGTTGAAGACGTAAAACCTGGTGCGTCGGGGACACGTCGAGATAGTGATGCAAGCGCCAGAGCATGTAGCAGGCCTGTAAGAGATGTTCTATAGGAACGAGTCGCCTCGAGAACACTCTTCACCACAGCGGGAGGAATATCCACGACAGCCAATCGAGCCTTGTGGGGGCGACTGAACTCGATGGGTTCAGCAGACCAAATTTCGTGAGCAGGTGTGAAAAACGAAGGTCGCATCCAATTCCACAGGTTTACGAATCGATCAGACAGAGAGGTCGTATGGTCGATGACATTGTCCTGCGGTTCAGGCAGCACCGGGCATTCGGGAAAAGATAAAACGCCTGGTGACGATGGGTTGAGAGGCAGCGAGTTCAGTTTTGCGAGCAATTTCTCATGAAACAATCTCCCTCCCATTCCATCCATAAGTGAATGATGAAAGGCAAAAACAACAGCCTCAAAAGCAGGAGATGTCCCTTCTGGCCGAAGAACAATTACCCTCCATGGCGGCCTCGTCTCAACATCCTGGAAAATCTGATCATGGCACCAGCAGTGCGCATCTTTCAAATCTTTACTAAAGTCAAGATCGGAAGCGGTAGTGCGGAACTTGACAAAGTCACTGAGCTTCATCTCGGGAATGTGAGTGAAGTAGGCAACAGTGTTACCTTCATCTTTGATGCCAACTCGCAGCGTTGGGTTATCGACGATTAAGCTTCCCAGAGCTGCGAGTATGGCTTCTTTGGACTGCTCGCGTGAGGGAATACTATATGTTGCAGATACTACCACTGAGCGATATAGACCCATTAGGTGAAAAGCAGCCGAGCCAGCCTCTCTGAGTAGCACGTCAGTAATGCAGTCAAGTACTGACGAGCTGACTTACAAGACACCTAGGCGTCGGACGGTATTTATTTCGGAGGTCGTAGTCATTTTGATTGAACTCTTGGCTTGAGCGAAGCTGATACTGCCGTTCGCAACCCTGGCGGAGAACCTTTTCTTAAGTATTCTTGAACAAAACGGCCGATTCCAGTACTACAGAGGTGTCGTCATGCCTGGTGTAACAAGTCAGGTAATGGGATGAGTTGTATATCGGAGATCTAATCCACGTCAGCAAGCGGGCATCTGTCTTTTGAATGCATACTAGAGGCACAGTTGATGGGTCCCTTGCTTAGTTGGCTCCCCTCTTGGCAACCCACGAGTATTTTCCGGGGTAGCTTATCAGCTTTATCTTCATCACATTTACTTAAATATAACCAACAACAGACCGTGAAGAATGAATGCCTCTCATGGTGAAATGGTGAGGGTTGTGCATTAGAAGGTATAATCTAAGAATGTTCTATTCATTGCAGATGTACCGGATATGCACCGGATCATCTCATCTCGTAGCAATTTCCACCTCTCATTTCACAATTCTAAAAAGGTTCCTGTCCCAATCTATCCAAACGCCGCGCAAATTTTTATGCAATGAAAAGATGTGTCTTCTTTGAATGAATATATATCTACCACCCTTCGCCAGGATTTCTCCTGGAGCGAGTGCTGCCACGGAAGTAGTCATATGAAGGGTCAGCTTCGTGCTGTGCAAGACCGCTATAGCCTTGAGGCCCGCCGCCCATAGCGTTGACCGAAGGTCCGGGCGATTGGACAGGTGTCATGCGACCCGGAGTGTTAAGATTGCTGCTGTACGCTGGAGCTGCAGCATTTTGGATGAGTCCAAGACTGGAGGAGCTTCCATTGTTCTGGGCATACAACGGGCTACGACCTCGAGTAGGGGGCTCTTGACCCAAAGTCATCTGCTGGGTGAAGCCGGGATTGCCGCCTGGTCGGTAGGACGAGTAGCTTGTGTCACCGCTAACGTTGCTGGCAAGAGACATCAATCGTTGCTGCTGGGCTGCTCCGCCAGCATATGCAGCAGGAGAGGCAGAACGGCCAACAGGAGTGCCAGGTCGAGAGAAATCGCTGCCATCCAAAGATCCTGGGGTGCCAGGACGACCAATCTCTCCTGGGCGACCATAGATCTCACCTCCACCGTGGTTCTCTGCAAACTCGGCTCGATTCTTGTAGTACTCAAAGTCCATCTGAGTGTCGTTCACAAACTCGAATCCGGGAACATTGTTGGCAACCTTGCCTGGTTTTCCGCCCTGCATAGGATCCAGCACGACCATGTCCGAGTAGCCACTCACAGTCATCATGTCACCAGAATCGACTTCTCTGCCATCAGTTAGGCGACCCTTGTAAATAGCAGGAAGAAGATTTTGCGCCTTGGCGTGGACCATGGGTGTGATGAGAGGTCGGTAGAGCGCAGGATGACCGAATCGGTTTGCCAGTCGTTCACTTCGCATGCGGTTCTCCTTGGGGTCGACTCCGTTCTCGGGTGACTTGGTAACGTCCTGAATGCTGTAGTATGTGATCTTGTCGTTGAAAGCTCGGTTGCAGTAGATCTTGAAGATGAGCATGATAAAAGGCAAAGGCACCACACACCAAAATTCGATATGAGTTCCAAAGTTGCCGTGAGCCCAGCAAGTCAACATGACTACCAGGTTAGAAAGAATCGTTGCGAAGATAAAACGGTTGAAGATGACACGCCAAAACATTCCTCCAGACTCAGTCTTGGTGACAAAACGGTAAAGTAGAAGGTACTTCTTGAGCCACGAATCAATGACGAAGTAAAGAGCTGTTGCTGGGAGGACCAGAGGTTGGATACCGGCAAGGCACATGGTGACTGTAGCATAGTAGAGGAAATAGTTGTAGTAACTGGCGTACTCAAAAGGAGGCGGGGCGGTAAGCTCAATGAGCTCTCTGGGCGTCGGGCTGGAGAACTTCTTGAGGAAGAAGGCTTGAATGAGAGGCCAGGCCTGGGCGAGGTCGATAGCCGCACCAAGTTGACGCTGGAGTAGATAAGTGACCCAGAAGAGACTGTTGTTGCAAAGAGCTTCAAAAAGTCCGCTAGCAATGTTCTGTTTCTGAATCGATTCCCAGACATCCTCTTTCTTGGCTCCAGTTGTATCTTGGACAACGCTAAAGACAAATGACCAAACTACACTGAAGATGGAGAAGATGAACAGGTTGTTGAAGACGAAGAAGAAGTAAAGCTTGGCCAAAACATGCCTCTCTCGTCCAGTCCTGGTCTGGTCACCGGCCTTGACAGAAAGTCGACGGAAAATCATGGGAAGAACGAGGTAGGTCAGAGACATGATAGCTGGAGAGAGAACACCCTGAATAGCACCCCAGACCTTGGGGTGAGCAGCGAGTTCTGTGTTGAAAGCAGGCCAGACCTTGCCCAGGTTTTCCAAATTGACGAGGAAGATGGCAATACCCAGGTTAGGAACAATCCAGAAAAGTGTGAGGAGAGTAATCCACATGTTGTTTACCCATCGTCGTCGTCCGCGTGTGCTGCTGTACAGGGGCATGTTCTCCCAGATAATGTCGTTCGGTCGAGGCGCAAGCTTGACCGTAGCGCCAACAGGCTTCTTCTTGCGACAAGCGTACGCAATACCGTGGGCCTCTGCAATATCCGCATAACTGGCAAAACCGTATGGCATCGAACCTCGCTTATCAACGGTCGCACGAACTTGTTTGATCTGAACCTCGAGATCGCGAATTCTCTGAGTGTAGTATTCGATGGCATCCACCTTCTGTCCTCTGGGGTAGGTCCCGTACGATCGATCCTTCTTGGAAGGCTTACACATAGGACGAGCGATCGGAACGTTGTTGGGATCCTTAAGGTACCTGGCCAAGATCTTCTCAAGCTTACGAACGGCATGGTCGTGCTGCTCGATGAGAGCTGGAAGTTCTTTGACGTTTCGGGCAACAGCGGTTCGAGCAAAGGATGAGTTGGGAGCGATCTGGTCGATGATCCTCGCAATACCTTCGTCAGAGCAGCCCTTCTTGGGGATATCGAAGACCTGCGATTCAGCGTGAGCAGGCGATTACTTTTTGGTAGCTTATTTTCCTTACCATCAATGTACGAGAGTGAAGACTCTTTTGGTATTCCTCACTCTCGAAGTACCGGCGCCGGAGCTGGTGAACTTTCCTATAGTTAAACCAGAGGAAGCCGATAACAATCAAGTTGAAGCACCAAGCGATAACGACCTGAGACCAGATTGCGGGTGCATATACAGTGAGAGGAGTGATGCTAATGACCCAGTTGGCCTGCTTATCACCTTGATAATCCTTCCATTTTGACACGTTGACGGGGAGAAGAATGCCGACGCCAGTGATACATAGGGTAAGGAACATGTTGCGGCACATGCGAACGAAGCGCAGAAAGACGGTAGCATCCATGCCGATCAAAGGCAGAAGCATATCTTCGTTGGTTCGCCATAACGTCGTAATCCACGACCAAGGGGCCTTTCCTATAGGTGGCGGTACGTGTTTCTCGTCGGCATGTTTCAACTTTGGGGCGTAAATTGCCTGGTGGTATGGTCGCAAGATGGAAAAAAAGATGGCAATGCCAATTGTAACGGGAAGTGAGGTGGCTAAAGCAGAGTATAGCGAGGCAGCTTGAAGCTTGAGAGGGAGTTAGCAGTGCGCATATGGCATAATCTCAACAGTCGCAAGCCATACCTGTCCGCTGAAAGGCGATTGGAGAAGATCGAGCAGCTGGTGACCGGCGTCTTGCGGATCTCGGCCATAGAGGTGGGCTGAACCTTCCATGCTGGGCGCGAGGACTCCGCCAACAGGCGAAGACGTTGAAGCTTATATCAAAAGAACAACGGCGTCCTGGTAAAGCGCGCGGCGGCGATCTTTCAAGCTCTCAAAACCGTAGTGTTTGTGAGCACGTGTCGAGAATCGAGGGTTGAACGACGTCGATGGGGGAAGAATCTCGTACAGATTCGCAGGGGGGTTTGAGTCGCAATCGAGATGAGACAGCTGACGAAGCCCAGTCAGTGGAGGGCGACGGGGTAAATGTCCACGCTGGAGACGACAGATGTGTCGTTGGTAAACAAAGAGCTTGAAATGAACGAGTGTGTCGCTATTATGAAAGAGATGCTACTGGCCCGTGAGCTCTCCGAGAGGGTGAGGCGCGGATAAGGGGGCAAGGCGAAGCGAAACGATGAGGATGGCGTCACTCAGGAACAAGCGACGATGATGGAGAAAGGACAAAAGGGAAGGGACAAAGAATTGGATAAATCCGGAGAGATAGGATGTCCAAGGTCCAAGGTCTAGGACATACGTAGGTAAAAGGGTAGAAAGATAAAAAGTAGGGCTGGGGGTGGAGGTTCCTATTCAGACTAAGGAGGAGCCATGACATTGACATGGATCCCGTTATCATGGGGGAGACTTTCACTTTTTTTGTCTTTATTGGGGAAGTCATCAACAGTGAAAGCTTGGCATTCATCTAAGGAGCCCGGTACTGCATCGAACCGAATCTAACCTACCAACGCCAATAAAAGTCCCCTGTTTTAGATGGCTAGGCACCTACCTGATGTTAATGTTAATTGTCTTTGATAGAATGATCCAGATTCAATGGCGTGTGACCTACTATTGATATGTGCTGTCAATGCTCTCTGCTCGCAAAATCAATCACAAGTACAAGTCACAGACTTTTTTCCAACAAAATACCTGACACCCACAACAACCAATATTGGTATCTAGTGGTCGTCACCATCCCATCCTGTCTCTCTATTAGTTCGGTGTCTGTCAAGAAAAGCACGCGGCCTTCGTGGGGATGGACCCAGCTCCAGATGCTATTTTTGACGCCTCTGGACCCGCAATCAGTGGAGTCGTTCTTCAAACCGTGAGTACAACAGCCAATCGTCTCCCCCCTTCCAGCTTATGCACTCGCCACGTCCACCTGGACCATCACCCCTGCATGGATGCTGAATGGCCGGATCCCCTGGAAGAGCCCTTGGACGGGAGGTTTTTATTTTTATTTTTATTTTTCTTAGCGGTCCCGAACTCAATGGATACGAAGCTTCTAGAGAATGCTTTTCTACAAACGGAAATGATGGGACGACGCTCCAAAAACGAAGATCTCTGGTTCCAACGTGCTGTCAACCCGTTGCCGATCGATCTTGCGTTGCACATTCACTCACATTTTTTTTTGTCTTTGTCTTTCTTTTCTGCTGTCTTCCCTGCACCGCCTTGTCTTGCAGATTAAATGCATTGCCCTGGCATAAATAAGCAATTTTGTCTTGACACAAACGCCCCAACCGCCTTGCAATCTGTACTGTGATTTGCACTGTAATCCCCCGTTCCTTTCCGTTCCCTTCCCGTAAACAAAACCTGTGATGAATCTGGACCGGTACTTTAGTACATTCATGCCTCAATGGTGCATTTTGCTATCCGCTTCATTCGCCACTATTTTTCTACCAAGTAAAATAGTTCATGCTTCATGACATATCGATAAACAAGACACGCAATCAATCGTAACCAGGAAAATAAACACTGTCAAATCGGGAAGTGGCCTCATGCATTCGCCGATGGGGGGCCTCTTTGAGCTAGGTGCCAAAGCTTGTTGAAACTTCTGAAACAGTGAGTCGAAAAAAGAAAAAACTCAACTCCATCACCACGGCCCGAGGCATGACGACGCAAGTCCATTCGATTCTACGAAAATTTTCCAAGAAAAAATATTTGTCAAATAGTCAATATTCCATCATTCCTCAGTAGTAGACCAGCTGGACTATTGACAGGTTGAACAGTTTTCTACGTATAAGTCGTATTTGCTCTGCCTTAGGTAGGCAAGGCAAACATCACGTTGGTAAATCCAAATGAATAAAATTACAAACAACCTTTGAGGATATTCTGCTTGAAGGATAATCCAGAAGCACATGTTTTATTGTGACAATACCTATATATATATATAAGTCAACTTGTCATAAGCCCGAGCCAGCTGAGCTTACATTCAATCATCTTGGGGTCTAAGGCTGATGACGCTGACATCCATGGGACGTCTGATGTTATATATTAATTAATGTTTTTTGTACTTTGGTCGCTTGGTGTAAAACACGGGTATGCTGTCAGCCACCGTCTTCGAGTGTTTTGTAATACTTGCTGCCATACTTGCGAGCTACTGTAATTGATATGGGGGGACAAGATAACAGTGCTGTAAAGGATATGGAAAAATATCTCCTTATGTCTTGGTTTAACTTATAACACATAAATCTATCCTCAGATTTCTATATATTATTAGTTCGTCGATAGATGGAAGCATTTTGTAGAAGCAGAGTGTAATATTGAGGTGCAAGGTGTAACAACGCTCTCAAGATGTTGCAGATGAGAGTCAAAACTAAAGAGATATAGAGCTCAATGTCATTAACATATATAATGGCTTTACGTGGAGGCTAATCTTCTCATCAATTATTGTTCTGCAATTCAACAAATTCTCTCATTCTGTTGCAGTGTGTTTCAGCAACTCTTATTACGATGCTCTTATTAGAGCTGTTACTACATTTAGCCAGCTCCATTATAGCATGGCCTCATCGCTCACTGCTGGTAATATTGTCTTACAAGCATTCTTTCTAACGCTTTTTGACTTTAGACATGATTCTCTTCACGACTATGTCGGCTCATGCAATCGACACGAGAAGCTTGGAGCCTTTTAGATCCCGATGGGGGTTATAGCAGCTGCAACAAGGGGCATTTCACCTTGCCGTGTATATTTAATGGACAGCGAAGCCTGGAAGCAGAGGCGTATACGAGACCTTTGACTGGGTACCTTACTGGCAAAGACAGCTGCTGTTTCCTGTGACCAAGAATGGTAGCTGTTTTAGCATACGATAGTATATAGACAGTGTTGTATGTTTATAACAGAGGTTGTGCCAAAACGCGACCATGGCTCTTCACCAGTGAGAGAACTTGATGGTATTATTAAAATACACTCATTATCGAGACCAGAGTAAAGAAAGCGATTCAGGGCAAGTGCGAGTCACAATAGAGACTTTGGCGATAGTTCTTCAACCTTGAACTCAGATGGTTGTCTGCACTTTAACACGCTATAAATAAGTTTTCCGCATTGACAAGTTCACAGAGTACTTTTTGTCTTATTTTCCTTCAAAGCTCAACTCGTCGTGCTCTCTCCTGACTTGGCCTCTCCGTAACAGTTAGCCCTCCTGAACTATCACAGTCCCAGCCACCAAAACCATTTACCACCACAGCGTATCATCATCCTGCCCGGAAAAGGTTACCAAAAATGGATCCACCAGCTTTAGACATTCTTCGTCGTCGCTATCTCCGCCTCCATCTCCTTCCCCGTCCCCGTCTTGGTCAGCCTTATGTCGGTCGCCTCCCTGTTCCGCCTCACTTCGGCGGCCCTCCACGACCTGAGCAGAAACTTCCCAGCCAGGCCAGGCACTATTTACTTCTCAGAAGATTCTTGAACTTGGTCACAAGCTATACCACGCTGAATCACCTACTTTCGACAGTCATTGTTCATGGCCGATGGAATTTGCTGTTCTTGTTTTTCCTTCGAACGGCTCTTGATTCAAGGTCTCTCTGAACGTTCTCCCAAGATCTTGCTTCCCATGAACACAGATTCCGGATTTCTTGCTATGATTCGCTTGCCCTAAGAGGTAAGATGAAGACTTCAGGCAAGATTGTAGGATCTATGGAAAGAAACCAGCTTGTGCAAAAAAGTCCACGCTGGATTTGGAACTATTAGTATGGGAAACTGGTATAAGCGCACAAGAGGCGCAGCAACAACTGCCTGGATAATCATCGTTTCAATCCTGTCTAAAAACGGCAAGATAGGGTTGTTGAAAGACTCACTTCCGTTGTTAACGACCTGGTCGAGATTGCGCTCCGGTTATGACGAGTTGTTGACTTTGGGCAACCTGTGCCAGGAATCGGTTGGGCCGCGCCAGCATGGATAAGAAGAAGCAGACCTAGATGTTGAACTGTCGAAAGTGATGGCAACAAAAAGGAACTAACGTTGGGTAGACTTGTTTTTCATCCAAAATATCATATCCTTTGCGAGTGATTGCTTCATCTGGGTATGCGACTGGTACCGTTGTGTTTGGGTGGGTGCTACAGTACTAAGTCAAGTATTTGTATTAATAGGAATCATCAAGCATCCCACGCAAGGCAAGAGGCGAATAATCATTGCTTTACTACCTGATGCACAAATATACACATAAGACCTCCAATCAGGCAGACTTTGGGAAGCTGACCCTGTTCCCATAACCGACCGTGCCGTTTTCGCCGTCCCATCCTTGGAGCAATGTTCAGCTCAAAACTCATAAAACGTAATGATAAAATAAGGGAAAGACTCATGTAAACCGCGCACCTAAACTTCAACTGGGCCTTGGCTTCGCGTCTTGCGTGCCGTCTTGCCAACCGTAGGGACGACCTTCTTGTCCTTCTTCAGAGTCTTGCCGTTCTCCTGCTTACCGTTTGGCGCAGCGTCTTCTGTGGCTGTCGACTCATCTGCGACGTCTTCCACACGAGCCTTCTTTTCGGCAGGCTCTTCCGATTTAGGTTTCTCTACTAAGACGGGAACAGAAGCGCCGTTGGTCGCGGCAGAGGGCTCTTCAGCCTTGCGCTTCTCGCCAGCAGCGGCCTCAGCGACGTCGTTGACCTCGGGCTTGCTGGTGCCATTGACATCCTTCGGCTCTGAGACAGTAGGCGCAGAGGTCGTTTCTACGCCGGTGGTGACGAAGGCATTCTCGTCTTCGTTCTTAGGCGAATCCTTGGGCTTTTCTTCGATGTTGAGCACAGGTCGAGGAGTGCCGCCTGCTGGAGTCATGTCGTTGACAGGCGTTTGTGGAACCGAAGCAACCTCGACAGGCTTTGGCGGAGCATGAAGACCGCCGGCACTGCCAGTAGGCTTGCTCTCCTCTGACTTGGCAGGCTCTGAAGGAGCTGTTGTATCCAAGGTGGGCGCGCCAGCCTCGGCTTCGGGGGCCGTAGGTTCAGGTGCGCCGACTAAAACATGTCAGTTTACTCGCGGTATGGGTGTATGGCATAGCCCATGAGACTGCAAAGGTCACCGCGTGTGCCAATTGCACAGCGCAAGATCGTACGCGATGAAGGTGGTGCCATTGAGATGGCTGGCGATGAAGCTTACCTTTGTCTATAGCTGGAGCAATTCCGTCCGACATGATGATGACGTAACAGTTGTTGTCGCAAAGCGAGTCTGGCTTACAGGCGCAAGTGTACAAGAGACGATAGAGTCAAGAATGGATACTAGTGCAGTTTGTGATACTGATTTAGAGTCGCAGGAGTGAGAATGATGCTTCACGATGGAGAAGAAGGAAAGAATTCAAGTTGAGGATGGGACATGGGGAGCTGGAGTGAGGTTGGCAGGAGCGAGAGCACGAGGTCACGACGGTTCCACAAGCCTACCATAGCTAGAAACAGAGCAAGAGCAAGCAAGAGGAGAAGCAGAGAGAATGGGTATGGGTACTAAGATCCGAAGCCGAGGATGCACAAACAATATGGAAGTTCCTTGCACGCAAGAATTGAGGGACGAGTAACATGGAAGTGATGGGGAGATGCATTGGGTCAAGGCAACGGTAAAGGCGTCTTGCGCCCACGCCAGCGCCCTTTCGTCACTGTACTGTAACTCGGTGGACTGTGAGGTTAGCCCAAGGAACACCCGTACTTGACGGTGTGAACTCTGCAGATCGGGACGGACTTGGTCGTCGTGTTGGGATTGGATCCCAGTTCGATTCGATTCGACTTGCGCTGCGGTTGTGCTGCGTCGCGTTGCGTTGCGTTGCGGGGAACGAAGGGAAGAGCTTGAGTGGGTCGAGCTCTTGCAGGCCGCCCTAAGCCACTGATCTGGGAACCGGAATCAGTGAGACAAAGCTTCAGTACCGGTACTTGCTTAGAGTTGCCTGGGGAAATCACTCGGAGAGAGTTTTGGCTAAGGCTACTAAGCTAAGCAGGGTTTCGTGTGTTTAGCTGGGCAGACAGTACACGGTTGAAGCGAACCACGAATATCACTGTTTCTTTGTCATGCTCTTGTGATTCTCAAACAATAAGTACCTAGTCAGGCAATTGAGAAATGATCACAGCACAGAATGTGGCTCCCCTCTCTCTCTGGACTGACGAGCATGACATGACGGCAGAATTGACGACCCCAAGACTGACCTGCATGTCAATGCCTCCCAATCCATGCTAGCAGATCGGCATCGGTTAAACCAAGAAAGTCGTACCTCAGCAGCCACAGCTCCCGAAGCTCAACCGCCACACTTTCAAATTCAGGGGCTGTTTGGGCGATTCAGTGCAATCTGGCTCTCCCACCATTGCAGGCTTAGTCATTCCTTTCATGCCCCCCATGCTACATCGCCAGCTTCAAAGTGTCCCCTAAGTTAAGAGAGTGGCTCGACGCGAATAACGACGAGACAATCCATCAACGCGACCCCCGAATTTCTCACGCTCCTTTTTCCCTTTACGGTTCTTACTTGGCCTGTCTATTCTCAGGTCATTTCTTCGCTGCTCTTCTTTATCCTCCTTCTTCGAATCGATACCCCTTTGCAATTCCGCCCATCATGGCTCCCAAGGGAAACAAGTACTCGGTTATCTTGCCGACATACAACGAGCGCAAGAACCTCCCCATCATTACCTGGTTGTTGAACCGCACCTTCACTGAGAAGTCCGTACACCTCGATATTGATAATTGATTTTTTGGAAAACTAACTGGAGCAGCAACCTCGATTGGGAACTCATCATCGTCGACGACGGATCCCCCGATGGAACCCAAGAAGTCGCCCAGCAGCTCGTCAAGGTCTACTCTCCCCATGTTCTCCTCAAGCCCCGCGCTGGTAAACTCGGTCTCGGAACGGCCTACGTCCACGGTCTCAAGTTCGTCACTGGCAACTTTGTCATCATCATGGACGCCGACTTCTCCCACCACCCCAAGTTCATCCCCGAGATGGTCGCCCTCCAAGAGAAGGGCAACTACGATATCGTCACCGGTACTCGCTACGCTGGAAACGGTGGTGTCTTTGGCTGGGATCTCAAGCGCAAGTTTGTCAGCCGCGGCGCCAACTTGTTTGCCGACACTGTCCTGCGCCCTGGCGTGAGCGACCTGACGGGCAGTTTCCGTCTGTACAAGCGTGCTGCGCTGGAGAAGGCTATTGCTACCACTGAGAGCAAGGGATACAGTTTCCAGATGGAGCTTATGGTTCGTGCCAAGGCCCTGGGCTGCACTGTCGCTGAGGTTCCCATCTCCTTTGTCGACCGTTTGTACGGAGAGAGCAAGCTTGGTGGAGACGAGATTGTGCAGTATGCCCAAGGTGTCTTCAACCTGTGGCTCAAGGTCTAGGGTGGGAATGAAATGATCAAAAGGAACACATCTTGTTGGATGGGGCGTTTGGGGAAGTATAGTACCATTTAATCTAATACCACGTTTCTTCAGTCGTGCGATCTCTGAAGCATGGCTTCGTCTCTCAATTACAGGATGGGAAAGTTACATGTTACGTCCTCCAGTCACCATGATGGTCTGTCCTGTTACATAAGAAAATAATGGACTGGCCACAGCTAGAACAGCACTCGCAGCCTCCGTAGGTGTGCCGGCTCTTCTGAGAGGGATATCTGCGAAAGCAGCATCGCCAGCGGCTTGCTTTTGTTTCGCCGGGATGCCCAATGCGATCTTCTCACCATCTGGACCCTTTACGAACGCACCCTCCTCCTTGGCCGCAGTCAATCGCGTGAGGATATGTCCAAACGCGACAGTGTTCGCCCTTACACCAAAAGCAGGGCCCCACTCCTTTGCGATCGTCTTGGTGAAGCCAGTGACACCCGCTTTAGCCAAGGCGTAGTTGAGCTGACCTGCGTTTCCGTGGACGCCAGACGTAGATGAGATGTTAACAATGCAACGAGGAGCTCCATCGCGTACACGAAAGTACGGCGCTGCAGCTCGGACAAGATTAAATGGAGCAGTGCAATGAAGGGCCAGAATGGTGTCCCACTGCTTGTCCGTCATTTTATGAATAACTCCATCCCAAGTGTAGCCAGCATTGTTGACGATGATGTTGATCTTGCCGTCGCCAAAGTCAGCGGCGCTCTTTATCAGAGTCTCGATATATTCTGCTTTAAGGATATCACCAGGTACAGCCTTGGCTTGACCGCCGTCCTTGTTGATACTTTCAGCGACAGCATTGCATTTTTCTGTGCTGGTTAGGGTTATGCTCAGGTGTCTCGTAATTCTAAGAGTTTCTCACCTGCGTCAATGTCTGCAACAATAACCTTTGCGCCCTCTTTGGCAAACAACCTTGCTGCTTCTGCGCCGATTCCCTGGCCGCTTCCAGTGATGATTGCTAATTGGCCAGCGAGTAGACCCTTGGGGTAGTTCAGATGGCCTGCAAGTTGGCTAACACGGTCCGACATATTGAACGCTTTGAATGGTATTGAAGGGGCGTGAGGATGGAGCTTGAGTCAAAGAAACAATATTATTAACAGCCATGGGAGTTTCCCCAGACTCTTGCCTTTAATTAGGTATCCAGGAGATCGGCATGATCGACATGGATGTCTGTGCCGAGGCTCAACGGGTCGAATGTGGGGTAGCTTCAGTCGGCCTTTGAGCAAGAAATGAGATGGACATTGACAAGTCTCTGTTCACTCAGGATGTTTGGACTATCAAGCCATACTGATGCTTTAGAAAACACTGATATCCGAGTTTGCTTCCGCCCTATCTCATGGGCCTTTTCAACATTTTACAGTAATAAAGTTGGGTCACTCATGCGCTGAGAGCCCAAATACGATGTAGAGATTAAAATCCATTCAGTCCCGTTACATGCGGTTCATGACACACGCTTCCCGCAATGAATACCTCCAAAATCTCCAGTACCGATTGAAATGTGATTACGTAGGCTCAATTCACCAGGCGACATATCTCAGACGACCCAAATATGAAGTGGCAGATTCCACTATCTTTGAACTCAAATCATGGCAGTCAGTGATTATAGCTTGAAATCACTGTTTGTCTTCTCCCAGCCCATTGCTGATGCTTCCATACCAGCTATCCGCTCCGTCAACTTGATCTTCATATTCTTGTGCCTCTCAGTACACAACTCGTACATAGTCGACAAGTTGAACAACAATGTGTGCGATGACAGACCCGAATCGACAAGCTCTTCCAATACAGCCCGTCCCTGATAGAGTTAGCACATGAAGACTCGTCTGAGTACCAATACTTACCTCTTGTATCCTTCCCAGGTACAACAAGCATACTGCTGTATTGACGCCGACCATCTCGTCATCCATAGTCTCCTTGAGCTCTTTCCATGCATCGAGTGCGCTTTCATATTCAGAGTCCGCCATGTCGCATAGCGCTAGGATGAGCTTCTCTACATTCTCGTCACTGCTAACAGCTTGGCGCGCGCAATTCCTTGCGCTGTCGACGTCGCCTAGATGTAGCCACAGAAGCGCCTTTGTAAGTGCCATCTTGCCATCGCCCCGATCCCGCAGGGTGTTCAAGTGTTGTGCGGCACCTGTCAAGTCCTCAAGCTCGATAAGAGCCCCTGCCACTTGAATACCAAGGTCGTGGAGACGGGCTTTCCAAACCTCTCTCGCTGAGTTGTCGTGTTGCGCAGCTGCTTTGGTGATGCGTTCTCGTGCTTCGCGAGCGAGATCGTGGTAGCTCATAACAGCCCTGCGATAATCGCCGAAGCCAAGTGACTGAAGGCGGATATTGAGAACTCGGAGTTCCCATGGTACCAGGTGCTCGCCTGTCGTCTCATCCACATACTTCCTGATGTCGTTAAGATCCTCCATGGCCTTCACCTCCTGAGCGGCCAGGGGAGTCGCATCTATCAGGGTAAGACATGCCAAACGGGTGTAGAGAAGCTCAAAGATCCTCTTGGAGTTGGTAGGGTTGATACCCCCACTTGCTCCAGACCCTGTAAGCTCCTGGACTGCTGCGATAGCGGCTGCTCTGAAATGACCATTGGCAACAAGCTCCTCGATGGGCGCTTCGGGATTGGGCTGCCTTTGTGGGTTGCGGAATGCGACAGGGACGTTAAGAGGGGTAAGAGGGTGGTAAATCTCTGGTCGCAAGAGGAAAGAAAAGTCCTTTGGTTTGGCTTCACCTAATTGCGAAACCGGTGTTCCTGCTGATGACCGCGGATGTGGTGAAGAGAGTCTATTGCGCTGCGTAATTGAGGAAGTACGCTGAGGGGCGGGTTGGGGAGGTGAGAGTAGCGGGTCACTACAACAATATTTAGCATTCGCAGAACTCAATACTCCAAAGGAACTCACTCATCAAGATCTAGAGGTCCTTTAGTAGAGGATCTAGGCCGAGCTGAAACATAATTAGCCGTGTTACGCCATTATCGGAAATATGTTAATGGAGCCTTAGGTTAGGCAGTGAGCGCGATGATGACCCCCGTCATTCAGCAACCCCAACCAACAGCGGGCAAGTTCTGGATACATACTCTTGGTTATGGACTTGTTTCTTGAGTGTCCTTGACTTCCTGTTCTTTGCGGCTCACTCATGGTCTCGTTATTGATAAGTTATTGACGCTCTTTGGTGAAGTGTCGCGAGCTTGCGGCTTCATGGGAAGTTCGGATAATTATCGGGTAACAGCTTCGAGATAACGTCAACTCTTGACTTCAGTAACATCGCAGGTTTTAAGAATGCTCGTGGGCAAAAATAAAAATTGCGATTTTTCTTATCGAACCTTATTGATAGCTAGCTAATTCACAGTAAACCGTTGTTCTTGTGATAAACATTCCAATCTTGCCCCACTGACACAGAAACCACATCTTCTGATGCTTCCAAGTTGAGCATCACCACACAAACTGATTGCCAAACGCCTTGTACACTAGCCCATTATCACCGCAGACACTCGCGCAAGTAACATACTCAATAATGGTACTTGCGGTGCTTGCATCCCTTAATTCGCAGGGTGAACGCAACCTTTGACCGGCTAAAGCAATGCAGACATAAGCCCTTTGCCTTCGTACTGTGCATGAGCTTGTGGACGCGCTGTTCCTCGATTGCCACTGTCCAAAGTTAGCTACCGCAGTTTGTACATTTTGGTTCTGATTTCCAGATCTCAGGTGCAGCTTACAACAAAGTCTCAACCCAAGCACTTTGTCCGGCATGTCGTCAACATAACTCAAATGGGAAGTCTGCAGCTGTTTGATGAGCTTCTTGCTAAAGTTAAAGAAAGCATCAGGGTTCCGCATCCAAAAGGCCGCAGTTGTGAGTTGCCAGGTTTCTTCCGGATCGTCCGTCCAGGGATACTTTGCAAACCAGTATGCCGAAGCAAAGGCGAAGCGTGGGACCATGTCGTACTTATCAACGACGATGGTAATCTTCTGAATCTCAGCCGGCTCCAAGTCCGCTGTCGTTGGATCGGCCCTATATAGAACACGAATAGAGTCACAAAAGGCTCGAGAGTTATCATCGGGCAACTCGAGAACCATTTCGGAGCCTTCGGGCTGTGTGCTTCGCAGACGATGCCCTTCTTCGAAGTTTGGCCCGAACATGACGGCGAACACGGGCGATATCTCGCAAAGGAAGCTTGAAGAAACCCCAAGCAGTCTTCTTTCCGGGCCAACGGCAAGGATCAGGTCTCCTCCAGGAATGAGGTCCTCGACAATCTGCTGATCCGGGTTCTTGGTGAGAGGCTGCGCCGCATCTTGCTTCAGGGGCTGGGTCAAACCTAGCTTCACATTAGACCAAGCATAGCGTGCGAGTTGAGAAAAGGGGATGGATGCGTTACCCTGGTCGAACGGGCCGTTGACAGGACACATCTTGCTCGTGTTGGAAATGGATGTAGCTGGCTGGTAGCATCAAGTTCAGGACGACGTGCACGAGTTATACCATCATGGTCCAACTTTTGTTTGTGATTAAGACACGGCCGTGCTGATGGTTCACTGTTAGGACTTGGATTGTCACATATTCACTTGCGAGGCTCGCCGAAGAGTTTGATGACTGATTAAACGTTTAAACTTGTTTCATGCGAACCTGGCAAATGTTCCCAAAATCAACGAATCAATTCTTGGGTAGTAAGAGGCTTAGCTAAAAAGAAAGATACGCAGTAATTTGGTCGGTTTAACCGCCGCTGCCTTTCCGCCCAACCAAAATCCTTCCGTTTCGTACGCCCAGGGGCGAGAAGCCAATTCTCAATCTCCTTTGCTGCTTTGTCGATAAATTTGTTCAATCATTGCCTGGCGTTTGCACTGCCAAGAGTCCTTATGATTGAAATGAAGTTGGCGGCTGGTGTCTAAGAAAGGAAATCAGTAAGTTGATTTGTGTTATTGTGTACCCGTATTTTGCTTTACCTTTGCTGTCCTACCTAAAGAAAGACCATAAGATAGCCCGATTTTGTAGCCTTGGACATGTCTTACGGCTCATCTCTCCAGTAGCGATGATAGTCATATAACGCGCAGTCGTCTTGTTGTTCAATGAAGCTGCCCTTCACCTATTTAAAGCAGTCGAGACACAATCCCATTCTGCGCTTTTCCCCCGAATTATCCACACGAAGCTCATCAATAGCCACTATCTGTCAATCAGTACACAGTTATTCTCAGGAACAGTTCGGACGTACAAGCAAGTTTCAAGCCAAGCACTTGTTCAGGCACGTCCAGCACCCAGTCGACTATGCATCCCTCCGACTCAGACAGTCAAGAGCTGATTAGGAAGAAAGCCGCGATATCACTGAGCATTTACGAAATGACGAGTTGCTCCCAGCATTCTTTGAAGTCTGGAACGAAAGGATATCGACCTTCAAGTTCCATACGTACCCAACCGAATCCGAAATGTTTGAGTGGTTTGGTCATGCCATACTTGTCGGCCAAGACTGCAACCTCGTAGAACGCCGTGAAACCGATATCCGCGTTGTCTGCGCCATAGAGCATCCGCAAAAGTTTTTTCATGGCCATTTCGCTATCATCGGGGAGCGAAATTGTGATTGGGGAGTCCAATGACTTGTTTCTAAGAGCCTCTACTTCACTCATTGGCCCATCAAGTATTGCTTTGAAAACAGGCGAAATGTGCTTTAGGAAGTCCGAGACAACCTGAATCTTCTCTTTGGGGCCGACTGCAAGGACAACATCCCCGTTCTCACAAATTTTCGTAATTTGGGCTAGAGAGTTCAAAGGGCAACACGTTAGTTAACATGGGGGGCACAAAGATAGGATAAACACGCACATGTACCTGTAGAGCCTTGGCTCGAGTCGGATAGCGAAGCGCTCATCTTGAGGCAGGAATGCGGAATGTTTGAGGAGAGCAGTGAGAGAAGAAGAGGGTGGGAAGAAAGAGAGCAGAGAAGCTCTTTTCAGTAATGGAAAGGAGTGACGGCGGGTGCCGGTGGTGCTCCAGATGTGACAGCTGCTTGTCACTGGCAGTCAATTCCTAACAAGGATCAGATACACATATCAGGCTATCAAAAGCTGTATCACCACCTAGGTACATAAATAGTATCACAGACGAAAAGATCAATTCACTTTATGACATTTAATATTATGTCTTTAGCTAGGTACCGTATTCTTGCTCTCCAGAATCGCCCTCTCAAGAGCCTCCCATCTAATCTCTAAATTACAGAATCATCCACCCTACACTTCGTCAGGCGTTTCGTTTAGGAACTTGCAGAGATCTCCTTTGAGGACCAATTAATCCGCAATGTTTGTAACAGTCCAGGTAAATGCCCCTGAAAAATTCCACTGGCGAATGGTCGAAGACCACAAATCCGCAGGTCCTTTCGTGGCAAGTCTCATGATCAAAGCCAGAGGGTGGCCCTCATCAAAATTGAGAGCATCAGCGCCAAAGGCGTGTTAGTTTACCTCGGTTTCAACTATAACCTCCCAAATTTCGTCGTTTACATTGGTGATAAATGTCAACCGCTAGGATACAAGCCGTACCAGTCACTGGCAGGTGGCAGGAATTTGTAATAAAAATAACATCTTACACATAACCTTTCTGAGAGGACTCCAAATTCTCAGGCCAGCTGTCATGTGCGCTTTATAGTTTTGTAGACTGCGTGTCACGTCATGTTTGCTTCTGGGTGCATGATCGGTGGTACCTGCTAATGTAGGGGCAATGTTCATATCTTGCATAGCAGCATGCATCATTATCTCTTCTGACATCGGATAATCAGAAAAACGACAATGAATATTGAGATATCAGTTCTCGATCATATGTTATGCTTTAGTTATAGATAGTAAGTAAGGGCTTTGTGTTTACTTACTTGTCGTCTTTGTGCAAAGCAAGCCACACATTCTCATGCTTTCAGGGGCAAATACTACTAATCCACGACAAAATAAATCACTACATTCTCAACTCAAACTAAAAGATACAAATATTCGGGACTGCTGAGTTGATGATGCGATGGAGATATTTGTGAGTGCTATTGCAGCAACAGGAGACCTGAGGTTGCTGCTCGGGACAATTTGCACCTTTCTTCTACAATCCTTCAACTCTGCGTACAACCAAGGATATAATATTCCACTCATAAGTACCTACTAGTAGGTATTAGTCAAGCTTTAGGTATATGACACTTTAGCATCAGGCCACTTTAGTTCATTAGATCGTTTTTAGATGAGCAGTTAGAGTAGCCCTTCCATGTCAGTGTGCTGTCAGTGCTAGGCAGGTGCACAGCAGCAAATAGCTTGCACTGCTACAAAATCAGGCAGTCACATGAGATTTCATCTCTTCTCTACGTTCCTTCCTCCTCCACCCATCCACTCAACCTTCTACCGACCTATCATGGCGGAAGCTCCAGCTAAACGCCAAAAGGTCGGCCACGGCAGCCAGGCCATTGACACTCCCTCTTTTGAAGCATTTGCGTCTGACGGAGACGTTGTCTTCATAGTCCAAAGAAAAACTCGAGTACGCGTCCGTTCGGTGGTCATGAAGGGCGCTTCTTGTGTTTTTGATGCTATGTTGAAGCCCAGCTTCAAAGAGGGTCGCGCCCTGGCGGCGGCAGGGGATGCGCCTGTTGAGATTGCATTACCCGAGGATGATTCCGAGGCATTTGGCTGGATTTGCCGTGCTCTACATCGCCAAGCCGACACGATGCTCTGGAAACCGACCCCAACCCAACTGACATTAGTTTGGTTACTTGTCGACAAGTACGATCTGAAGGGCAGCATGCAACTTTCTCTGGGCCTATGGACAAGCGAGAGCTTCGAGGGGCCTTATTCCGACCATGCTTTCTGGATTTTTGCGGTGACATCTTTGAAGAGCCGAGAGGCGAGTTACTTCGAGACTGCTACTCGTGAACTCATTCTGAACTCAGAAACCCCGTTCACAACAATTGCTTGTACTACCTCTAGCTTCACCACGGGGGTTGCTTCATCAAGCGATATCAACAAACTCGCAGGTACGGCTATATATTCGTTGTCTATATCTATGGCTTAAAAACAGAGTACTGATCTATTTTCTTTTCCTACAGGCAAGCTCCAGGCAATACGAGACAATGCCATAATGGAATCGACCAAGTTCTTATACTATGATTTACCTGAGACTTTACTTATGGGTTGTTCTGTGTGTGTAAAGGCCTATGTCACGTACATGAAAAAGAAAACAGCTCACCTCAAAGATCGTCTCTTCACAACCAGGGGACCGCGACTCGTAACCATCCATTCCGTCGTTACTGGCATTCAACAATGGGCTAGAAGTCCAGCATGTAATCCTGGCGGGTTGGAATGTACCAAGAGCATGCGCAGGGTTCAGAAGAGCATTTCCGACTTCCTCAAATCTGGGTTTGATGGACTTTGTCTTGACTGTTTTGTCGAGAAGCCATGCCTCGAGCACGGGTCTGATGAGTCTGATGAGTATGATGAGTCTGATGAGTATGATGAGTCTGATGAGTATGATGAGTCTGATGAGTCTCATGAGTCTCATGAGTAAGGGAAAGTTTTCTTCCCACTTCAACAGTCAGGGTCCTTAGGCAGGCAAGAAGGACATCATTGGGGAGTTTGCCCTGGTTTCGGACTATCTGGAGGGATAAACACAATGAAAAATCTTTTATGTCTGGGGTTAACTTGTGACCTAAAATGAAGATACAAATAAGAGAATTGGAGAGGCCCTCTAAGCTATAATGAAATGACTGGATCTTTCGTGTTGTATGCTGTTGGAGTCAAGGATTCTGCCATCTCAAAGATTAGTACGGATATGTAATTCAAGTTACCAGTCAGCCAGTGGAGCTTGAGCTTCCAGTGTTGACCCACTAAAATTTCACCAGTGCACCTCACCTCAGTTCTTCAATTCGATAACACCCTTACACCTTCGTCATGAGAACCCGAAAATCCAACCGTGCTAAACGGTACACGATTGAAAAATACGATTTCGAAGGTAGCTCAGACGAAGAAAATCTCAGGCGTGCTACCCAGAAAGCGGAACGTGACGAAAACTTTGATGAGAATGCTGCTGCTGAAGAAAGCGCTGGAGAAGAAGAGATCGCTCTCGACCAAGAACAGGAGCATGATGAAAAAGAAGATCCAGAGTCCGAAGGTCCTGTGAGCGAACCAGATGGAGTACCAGACAGGTTTGCGCGACAGCGCCTGAAGCCGATCAGACCATTCAATGTACGCGCCGCTGGCTTGACAGGCTATCTCGATTTAGAGCCTGTCGCAGACGGACGTATTGTGAGATCCTACTGGGGACCTTATGACCGCGGTTTTAAGGGGAAGCAGCTAGTCGAGGCGTGGTATGGAAGGCACGAAGATGGTGTTGACCTGGTCAAAGGAATGCTGGATCGTTGGATGGATTGGACCGTTCTGCCTCCCAAAATTCCGGGTGACGAAGAACAAAAAGACAGAGGCGTTTGGTCGCCCAATTTCTTCGAACGGGAGGCTTATAGTGCTGAACATTGGTATGAACGTGTTCTCGAAAGTCTTCCCGAGGCCAACGCCCGGATACGACTATCGGCAGAGGAAGCCGAACTGTACCGTTTCCAGAGAGAGCCGATGCCAGTATTACTAGGGCCGCCAACATCGCAACAAGAGATCAGATTCGAGCCTGGGAACGCTTACTCAATATCTCAGGATGGTCTTCCCATACAAGATGACAGTACACCCGTGGGATGGATGTTAGATACGGGTGGTATCGTCACCGGAATGGACTGGGCGCCACTACATAGTGTTAACGCGCCGCAGCTGCTGGCCATATGTGTTATTCCACATTCTGACCAGGAGTTGTATGACTATGAAGAGCAGTCTATGAGACCTGACTTTCAGAAGTATGGTACTGTGCAGTTGTGGGAGTTTGTAGGAGAGAGGCCAGATGATGGCTTTGCGCGACCTTCATCACAATCTCCAACGCTACGCAAAACGATATGCTTAGAACGCGGGCGTGCTCGAAGAGTGAAATGGAGCCCGGCGTGTGGCTTCTTAGCAATTCTTTGCGACGATGGAAACGTGTACGTCACTGAAGCTGGTGATGATGGAGAAGGAGGTTATGGTAAGTTTGGCCTCCTCTCAAAGCAATGACCCCTTCTGACATATTCGCAGAAAAGGTCGTCAAGCCAATAGCCATATTTGGCTTTCCAGATGAAGACGCAAAGGCGACATCCCTCACATGGATCAATTTCAACAGGCTGGTAGTAGGCTACACTGACGGTTCTATTGCTCTTTGGTCTCTCCGTCCCCATCGCCTCCTCTCTCGGCACCCTGTCCACCACAACATTGTTGTCGATCTCGTCTCTGGATATCCAGCTATGCCATACCTTATCGCTTCCACCCCGGTCGGTGGCACTGTCAAACTGTTTGACCTTCGTGGTCCTAGCTACGAATCTACCGAAGTCCAGAACCTCACAGTCGGAACGCAACCAAACCTCCTCGGATACAGCGACCATCTGCTTGGCTTCTTCTCCATGTACCCGTCCGCAGGCGTACTCAACACGCATGTCGGTTTCATGCACCATTCCCAATTCCCTGTTGCACGTCGTGTATTCACTGGAGAAAGCTACCCCTCGTGTTTGGCAGTTGGACGCACCCACCCATACCTCCTGGTCGGCTCCTTGGATGGCTCATTGTGGGCTATCAACCCCCAGGTTGAGATTTTCACCACCAGACGTGAACCAACAGATCGTATCCGCATCTTTCATCACGAGCATCGGCCTGGGAAGTTCTTCCCGGCTGACTCCCCTGCTGCAGCGCGGGGTGTCTCAAGAATAGCAACAGGCTTCATCCTAGAGCGCAGCCTGACAAAGCATTCGGCCCATAAACCACCTGTCAAAAAAGGCAAGAAGCCAAAGAAGAAAGAGACCGACACAGCTGTTGGCGATGATGAGGAAGATGCGAGCGCGATTATGGACCCCACCAGAGCCATCATTTACGAGCCTTTGACAAGAGTCACAGTCGCCGAATGGAATCCCAACGAGGAGTACGGGTGTTGGGCCGCTGCCGCAATGGGCTCAGGTTTAGTGAGGGTAATGGACCTCGGCTTGGCACAAACAGAAGAGTGATCCGTTCAATCCATCAGGCACTGAGAGCCCATAATGGTATGGTGATAGTCAAAAGCCTTGGCCATGCCATAAAAGTGAGTGACAGCTGCGAGAATAACAAAGAAGTGGAAGATCTGATGTGAACTTCCCCAGATGTCAAATGCGCCAGGGGCACTTCTCTCGGGCCAACGAACCTATTTTGTAAGAGTCAGCACTTGAAGCAAGAAGCGGGAGTGAACATACCGCATAGAGGACAGCGCCAAAAATGTACATGGCACCATGGAGAACAACCCAGCTAAGACTCATCCGATCCTCAAGGCCTTGCAAGCCATAGATGAAAGCACCATGGATGACAGGGACAACGCCTGAAACACCAAGTCCAACGAACATCATTGTACGATAAGGACGCCATGTCGGAGTACGGAATCGCTCAACCCATGAAGCAAAGGTGCAACCAGTTCCAAGGATACATATCTAGTCCAGTTAGCATAGATCGCCAGCATGAGCATGGAATGTCACTCACAACCCAGAGATATGCAGTCATTAGGTTAGGCAGACAGAAGAAGCCGTAATACAGAGCTGGAACATAACTTCCGACAATCAAAGCCACGATGCCTGTGTAATCCAACTTGTTTCCCCACTTCGCAACAGTATCGCTATGATTCGACAATGTGTGAAAGGTCGCACTCATCCCAAGACACACCACAGCGCCTCCAAAAAAGCACGCAAAGACGAGAACATCTGCGCTACTTGCGCTCGCATATCGAGGTCGAACAACTCGATCAACATAAGCTGCACTACCAAGAAAGACTATGGCGCCGATAAGATGAGACCATATGTTGACAGACTCGTTGTGGAGGTAGAAGAGGGAGCGGAAAGAATGCGCGTAGGAGTTTTGAGATTGGCGGTAGCCAGAGAGGATGAATCCATTGTCACGACGCCAGGCAGGAAGGTCATCCCATAAAAGAAGAAGCGAATGCTCGACCTTTGATTCAATGTTTTTGGCGGCATCGATAAGGTTCTCTGTAGCTGAAGGCTGGCGATTGCGTACGCTAGAAGGCTGAGTGTCGGACGTCATGTTGAACGAAGCTATCCAGATTCTAAACAAATGCAGCTAGAATACGACGAGTTTGCATGCGATGATCAACAGCCAAGCTCTGGATTTGCGCCCTATGCTTCCACTTTTATACAGATCGAGTTCCACTTGTCCGTTAGCAAGGGAGTCATTAACTGTTGTGTTGTTGACTGGGATGATTTTGTTGGGGCAAGCACATGGAAAAAGACACGCACCGAGGCTAATAAAGTGCTATATGTTCGGTTAATGGAAGGCCTTTAGAAGTGTCGCAGAAGGCCCACTATAGTTGATGGTCCTATTTTTATCGTACGTGGAAGATTGTAGACTACATATCTGTAGTGAATCGATTTGTTGAATGGTATGGATATCAGCCACGGTACACGGACTTGGGAAAACTTCTGTGGAAATCGACAAGCGAGCTGCACTAATACAGTGGAGGAAATACAACAACAGCATGGATCGTCGGACAGTTTTACAGTTACAACTACATCCAAGCCTCTAGGCTAGTCACAGAACATGCAAAGCGCCCGTGGTCAGCATTTGTGTCAGCATAGAATTCATTTCTCGTTAGCCATCGCGCGATATATCGTATCGTCAGTGGGCAATGTCTAAAACGCCAAAAGCACGCAGGTTGGCTGATGCGCTCACACCATCCAGAGCCTCCACGACCCCCCTGGGTCCTGTTCGCTTGTCTCTAGAAAGCACGCGAGAGCGTTTATTTCTTTCCACTCTTCTTGATGCCCTGGCCACCGGTGTTGAGAGGGCCCTTGCCTCCGGCCTTGGCGGCCAACTCCTTGCGAGCCTTCTCGTCTGTATTGCAGAGTTAGCCAACTGTGTCTGCGATATTTGTAGTGTTCGGAGCATATGTACCGGCGCGCTTCTTCTCGAGGTAGGCCATGTCGTCCTCGTCGAGGTCCTTCTGGGCCTTCTTGGTCTGCTTCAAGGGCTTGACCTTGCCGCCTGTGATGGAGGGGTTAGTGCTCTGTCTGTCGAAATGTAGCTTGCCAAAGTGTGTAAACGAACCTTCTCTGTTAGCGCCACCCATTTTGATGTGTGTAAAGTGAAAGAGAGTATGGAGTTGTGTAGAAAGAAGACGGAGATGTGGTTGCAGAAACAAAGGTTGTCGCGAGAAAGGAAGAAAAGTTGCCTCCCGCTTATTATTCGCTTTAAGTTTGTCTTTTTGTCCAAGCCTTTCAGAGGCCCAGCCCACCCGACCTGCAGCGGTGAGCCCACTTGGACCGCAGGGATAAAGCCCGATAAGATGGATAAGGGTCTTCCGGGAATTAGCTAATCCGGAAACTGGGTTCCACCTTGGTAACCTCCACCCAACCTTAGTAACTACAGTTTCGCTGTTACGTCAAAAGTCTCGAGACAGAATAACAGATGATAAACATCTGAGTTTGCGACATCACGACCTGTTTAGGCTTCACAACACCAGCATTCATTTACCAATATCCAATTCGCCTGCATATTCCTTTCCATCTGGACTACGCGCCAGCTTCCCCTTATTTTCTTCATTGCAACCGTCAACAAACCTCACACCATCGGCACTGAGCCTTGACGAGTCACTACTGATCCGGTTGGGCTCTTTTCCCATTACACACTACTTTCCCCAGTTCCCAGCGCTGACACTGTTTCTGTTTATTTCCACTTGAAGGCCTAAAAATCCAATAAGTACCGTCGTCAACATGACGTTGAGTTCGGACGAAGGCGAGATCGTCGAGAATTGCGCAGAAGATTTGAAGGCAACTTCACTGCAGCACACTGGAGGAAGCAGTGTTGACCGTCAAAACAGACAAAAAGATAGACTTTCGACTCCAGACCACGACACGGCTTCTAGATACAGCAACGGTTCACGACGAAGCATTTCACCCCGTGGCTACAAGCGATCGCACGACGAGAGAGGCAAAGACAGAGATTATCACCACCCCCGATCTCGCGACCAAGACCATCGAAACTCTCGCAACAACTACGAGAATCATGGGCGCGATGATTCTCGCAAGACTCGTGGACAGTACGATGACCTCGACCGACCTGCGCCGCGCACTTCCAACTACGGCTACGGTGGCCGCGATCGGAGCCGCGACCGAGACAACTATCACGATGGAGACCGAGATCGGTATTCCAACAAACGACCTCGAAACAGGAGTCGCTCTCCTCAGAGATCCCGACGCGCAGATAGGGGCAGATTTGATCGGTTTGTAAAGGAAGGCCAGTACGATCATCGCGACGATGGGCCGAGAGGATTCAAGTACGATGATGGCCCGCGGGATGGTGGTTCAATGTCCAAGAGGACGACAGTAGGAGAGGCTTCACGCGCCCGAGGACATGATGCTAAACCTGAACAAGGCCTTACCAATGGACATGGCCCCTCCAAGACTTCTCAGCGGTATGTTTTTTGCGCTCTTGGATCTGATTGCAGCACTGACACAAGATAGACAACCTGAACGAAAGCCGGAACCGGAGCCTGAGCCCGATTATGAGGAGCCTGAGCCTATTGACGAAGAAGCTGAGATCGAACGACGCCGCAAGCGACGTGAGGAGATCCTGGCCAAGTCTAGTTCAGCAACTCCTCTCCTGCTTCATGCTGTAGGAGCTGCGGCCACCAAAGCACGCGCAGCGTCTCCTGCATCCACTCTACCCGATACGCCCGCAAAGACTCAATCCGAGATTGAGAGCCCTCGAACCCCTCGATCAGGTATATCAAAATCTTCTATTAGGCGAAATTTACTAACCAGGGGTGCAGACATCGCATCACCTCGCTCACCCGCATCTCATGTTGAAATGTCACCTGGGGGAATTAATCTCCTTGACGACAACCAACTGATGAATTTTCATGGAAAGGTTCAGGAACACGACGAAGATGGACCATCCGCAGCTGACTACGACCCCACTGGGGACATGAAGGAGGACGAACGGCGAGATGAACTCCGGCATGGACACGTCGTACTTCATGGTGAGCAGCATCCCATTGCAACAGAACCACAGCCTCGGGAAAAAGACCAAGAGAAGCCGGCTGAAAAAGCCGGCGGCGAAGATGATGACGACGACTTTGATATGTTTGCCGACGATTTCGATGAGGAGAAATATGCTACGAAGCCCATCGAGCCTGTAGCACCTATCGAGGGCGACGGCAAAGCCCCTGACATGCCAGCTATCAAGGGGGGTATTCTTGAAGGCGACGACAAGGATGGCTACTACAAGATTCGTATTGGTGAAGTCTTGAACGGTCGGTATCAAATACAAGCAGCACTTGGACGGGGTATGTTTTCGGGTGTCGCCCGTGCCGTCGACCTAACCACGAAGCAAATTGTTGCCATCAAGATGATGCGAAACAACGATGCCCTAAGAAAGGGAGGCTACACTGAGATTGCCATCCTGGAGAAGCTCAACGAGGCTGACCCCGAGGGTCGTAAACATATCATCAAGTTTGAACACTCGTTTGATTACAAGGGTCATCTGTGTATGGTATTCGAGAACTTGAGTATGAACCTACGAGAAGTTCTCAAGAAGTTTGGAAACAACGTAGGCATCAACCTCGGAGCGACGCGAGCATATGCATACCAGATCTTTGTGGCTCTGGCTCATATGCGAAAGTGCAGCATTATCCATGCTGATCTCAAACCCGACAACATTTTGGTATGTATCCCCGACCACATGAAGACGAGCGAGTACTAACTTAGGCAGGTAAATGAGACCCGTAACTTGCTCAAGATTTGTGATTTAGGTACAGCCATCGACAAGACCGATGCGGCGACTGCGCATATGGACATTACACCATATCTCGTAAGTCGATTTTACCGAGCACCGGAGATTATCTTGGGTATTCCTTACGACTATGCGGTTGATATGTGGTCCATCGGCTGCACTCTATACGAGATGTACACGGGCAAGATCCTCTTTGCTGGCGACAGCAACAACCAGATGCTGAAGGCCATTATGGAAATCAGAGGAAGGTTGACACCAAAGTTGTTTAAGCGAGGACAATTGGCTCCTGTTCATTTCGACGACAAGGGCCAATTCGTCAGCGTCGAACGAGACAAGGTTTTGGACAAGGTGTGTTTTGATCCCATTCACTCCCTCCACGTTTCTGTTATTTGTTGTTGTTATTGTTTTCGTCATCCTCTACTCCTTACATTTGCATCCAAGTGCCGTTTGGCCACTGAATGTGTGGCCTTCCACGCAATGTCTAAACTATTCTTGCCATGGTGGCTGGGTTGTTCCATCATGAGGCTCTGCAAGTGTAAGCGCCCAACTCCCTTGCAGATGGAAGCGCTCGGGATATGTGGGGGCGTCTCACGACAAACACCACCCACACAGTGATCGATAGATCAGAACATGAGGCATGTTGAATCTAAAATTCCCTTGCGGGGTTTCTAAATCTAAGGAGGTGTGGTGAGACGGGATGAGGTGATGGAACGCCTCACGATCCTTTTGAGATTGGATCTGGCCGTATGACATGACCAGCTTTGTCTCGGTAGATCGCACTCCCTCTCAGCTTCAGCCACGATGACTTACATATCCCTTGCATGCAAGTTCAACGGTTACTAAGGTTTGGGCAAGCGCTAAGCCCATGTGGACATTCGCATTCGCATGTACTCATTTTTTTCCCGTTTTAGAACTCTTGGTCAGGAATCGACGACTAACAAGGTGTGCTTACAGACTACCGTCAAAACTTTTGCTGTTGTGAAGCCAACGCGTGACTTGAGGACAAGACTCATGGCTGCGTCGGCAGGCATGAACGATGCGGAAACGAAGGACCTGAACCACTTTATTGATCTTCTTGAGCATTGTCTCGCCCTCAACCCGGACAAGAGAACCACGCCGGCTGATGCGCTGCGCCATCCCTTCTTTACGTCGAAGGCGGGCCCTATACGTCGCTGATCGGGCTACTGAGGTATTCGGATAATGGAGCCATGGCGCTGTTTAGAAACAAAGGCATGCGGGTCAGGAAACTATGGATTGGGAAAATAGACTTGGCTAGACAAAGAAAGGGAGAAATCCGATTCTGGCCGGTTCAAAACATGTGGTTGTTTGATCAGTGTCTCTGGGCGTGTCACCGCCGTTCGTATGTCATGCCCCGCTGTGTCTCACCTTTGTTATGTCTCGCATACGCGGCCGACGTATAGAGGTCTAGATTCTGGAGAAGCAGGCTAGAAGTTGCTGGAGTTTTCGGGAGTTTGTTGTGTTTGGACGTGGGTTTCTGGAACAAATGCCTACAATATTGTAATAGCCTAGACTCTACCATGGAACCACTATTTGCGCGAATTGTCTGATGTTTGATCGCCGACGGGCGAGACGGAGTCATCTTTTCTTTCCACATGCAAGGACGTGATCTCGTACTCGTAGTTCCCAGCGCCCGGCTCGTACGGAGGAATCCGCCTGGCGCAGCTGGAATTGGGATGAGGCTCCTAGGCACGGGTAGAGTGGCGATGCAGGCCCCAGCGTGGGCGTGTGTCAGACAAGGCAGACGAACAACTGCCTAAACTAGGTAGCTGACCAAGTCCATTGTGCAAATTTTCAAGTCTGCTGAATTATGATCAGGTCGGGTCATTCCAGGCTGATGTTTGACAGCCTGGTACAGTAGATTAAGACCGAAATAGGGGCGTTGGCAATCAAGGGAAGTCACAGTGATTTCATGGTGTGTGTTTGATTGCTGTATTTTCTTGGCAGCTGATGTTGCACAGGGGCTAAAGTGTTTGCCATAGATGATACCTAGTTGATGGTCTGTGATATGGGGAATACGGCTGTTGTGCTGTGACTGTGGCTTTGTGTAAGTCGCTTGGCTGGGAGGGAGAGCGGTTGGTCAGGGTCTGGGAGACCAGGTGAAGGGTATTACTCAGGGAGTCCTTGTGTTGGGATTTTTGACGTCAATGATGTCGGGTTGTACGAGAAGGATGAATTGCTGGCAGTGTCACAGATTGGCAGGGCGAGCAGAGTCGCACATTAATGTTACGGGTGTGATGATTGTTAATGATCTTTGGGCATTTACTGGTGATGATTATCACGATAGACGTGAGGCTTTTGATGATCAGAACTTTGAATGTTACTGTACGCCCTGATCGCCGTGCTCTTACACGTCTGTAACAGATCTTGTAACGGAGATTACACAGGGCCAATTACCGACCGAACAGACAAAATTCCCACGAGTCAAGGATATCAAGCCAGAGAAGTGGGTTTCGCAGCCTCACTCGCTTGGGGTTCGTTCGGTTCGCTTGGGAAGGGAAGGGGAAACGGTGACTCTTTGGACTGGGCTGGACAGGGGGCGGGAAGACGAACAGATCCTTGTATCATTGCCCTTGCTTGAACCCTTTTAGCCTTCACAAACGGTGAGGCAGCGCAGCAAAGCACAGGGCAAGGACGGAGCAAGGCAAAGACATTATGACGAACGGTGGCGAAAAAGAGCATCAAGTGTGTCGTCAGGATCGGCGTCGTGTAAGCATATTTGGCTCTTGGTTCGCTGAACTTGTCAAGGGGCTCTGCTCTATCTTGGAGCTATTTATCGTTCCCAACGGGATTGGTGGTTTCGACCTTATTGCCATGTGTAGTTTCATCCATATCGAAATGATCCGTCCAGTTAGCGGCAGCTGATTCTGAATCCTGGAGTTCAGCTCCGGATGAGCATCATCATGATAAAGGAAAGTGTTGGAGATCTTCCATGGTGACATGCGACACAATGTCGATGATCTGGTCAATGCGATTATCATGATGGCTTGTGTCTGTATAAAGTTCCCCGATGGATCAGATGATGTATTGAGTTGCAAAGTGTGTAATATTCTCTTGATGCGTAATATGTGTTGTCTTCAATACAGGGTAACCGTGACGGTGCTCCGTGTTCTGTGTTCTCTCTCGGGGGTCCGCTCCGTAACGGTATCCCCACAAAGCACATGGCACGGGGTCACGGATGACGGAGTCAATGAGAGTATCGAACCATCTCTTGTCTGGACTGTCTTTTCTTTCTATTTTCCAAGAAACCCCATCGAGATGGAGCAGACTTTCGGTTGAGTCCGTGGAGACAAGCGAGAGTCAAAGTGACGTTAGTTTCTTAGATCCAGCTAGAGATCATCCATCCATCACACCAACTTTGTTCGAGCTCCCTCCAACTCCATCTTCAACTTAGTAACTAAACCAACAAATTAGAACAAAGATATGAATCACAAATTCATACATGCACGCAACGTGATGGAGTCCTATTGAAGCTTCGAGCAAGCCGCGGATGTCTTCCCGTCCACCATCTGTTTACTTCTGACCCTCCTTTTAGTCTCTAGACAATTACGCCGTTGAGGTTCGAGACCAAGCATCGCTTTACGTAGCCAAGGCGACAGACGAACGTTGACTTTCTCCTTGCAGCAAGTTTCTGAGCCGATCGGCCTTGGAGTGCCGCAAGATGGTGTGGCGAAGATAAAAAGGAAAGTCAATTGCGTTGATAGCGGCTAGTTAGGTGATCTTGATGAACTGTTTGTAAGAAGTTGGAGACGGACAGGCAGGCGCAGGCTAGACAAGACGGGTTCTCCCATTGTGCGTTGTTTCTCTTTGAGAATAGAACAGAACAGGAACCCCCCGTGATAACCCATGTACGTTCAACAGCGTTGCATTTGTCCCTCCCTTGCACCCACACGCTACGTAAAGCAGCCCTTGCATACATCCAACGTTTGGCGGTGAATCTAGAACGGGGAGTCTCAGTATCGCTATCAGACCATATTCGAAACGCAACTGCTCTAGTGTAGTGATAGAGTTGAGGACGTCCAAGACGGCTTGTGTTTATCTCAGAATGCATGAGAAGATAGGCAGTTATTTCCAAGAATAACAACTGGTTAATCAAGTTTATTGCATGTGATACTGTAATGATTGACAAGATCGATCTGAAGATCGTTATCAGACCAGAATTAAGTCCAAGCTCATCATGTTTCCCTACAAGGACATGATTGAAACGCAGCGACATCTCAATCGGGCTAGAAACACCATTAATGATCGAGATATCGCTCAAACCAAAACCAAGTGTGTCATGCTGATACATATTGCTACCGCTGGTTTAAAAAAAAATTAAAATTGCATCCGTGGTTCCGGGGAAGTGAGCCTGGCGGCACTTGATGGTGTCCAGCAAGCTCATGCATTTATTTCCTTTCCATCATCTCCTGATATACTAAAGAACAGGAGGCTTGTTGATTTGCAGCTGTCCTCTGTACGACACGATAGCTGACGTCTTAATTGATGCATAGTCATGACTCAGAGGAAACTATGCGCAACTACTACGATGAGCTCTAAGTAACTGCATGACCGGCAGTGCAAAGGGTAACTTCCTATTGGATCACTGTGGGTGAATTATTCTGGGAAAACATTTTCCTCCATAACCTGCGCCGTTTCCTGGAACTGCACAGAGGATTATCCCGATTTGCTGCTCTTGTTTTTTTACTATCCATAATGGTCTTGGTCTCTGGCAAGCTCCAACACTTAATGGCACCGCTCATACATAATAGCAGCTGATAATAGACTGGGATTCGACCTATTGTGCATTGCAGTGATGGGATAATTACTGGCTTATAATCGAGTTTGTAGTACTCCGTAGTCCGTAGAGCGAGCAGGTTTCGACCAGCAGTCAAAACACAAATCAGACAATGCATAACATACAGCACTGTACACCGAAACAAATGCTAGGGCCGGCGTACAGATTTGCTTTGCCGATGTCCACGGCCGCAGGCCAAGAAGCTCGTCCCTCCTGAAGCCAGCACGCTACGCTTCAGCTATAGTAGATAGTGTAAGATCGACGCCCCGGACTCAATTCAAGTCTGGAGATTAACTTGGGTACGGAGTACAGCGCCGGGCACTTGTTCCAAGGGTCAGCACATTGGCATCAGAGGAATCAGTGCTCGCTGGCGTGAGATGGGTCGATTCTAGGGGTGATCCTTGTGACCCAGTGGGCAATTTTGTATGGCAGCCAGGCCACCAGCGCCAAAGCCAAGCTCCATGGATTAACACAACAAGCGGCCTCACTCTGTGTCGAGGTGGATCAGATGTTTGGTTTCTTGTTGGTTAACTAGGTCGCGCACAGAGAAACCGAGAGCACAGGGCAACAAACGGGGAATAAGGGAGGACCGAGATCTCCAACATCATCTCGGTGCTAAGCCCTGAATGGTTTAGATGCGCCCGTGGATTTGGACTTGCATCTTGAATAGTTAATTGGCAATCACGGTGAAGCGCCCTTTTTCGAACTGCCAGACCGCTTCTCTTGGGTCCTGTTCCCCATCGACCCCGTCTTGGGTTGACAACTGTTAAGTTGACCATGAGACGGTGATAACCTAGACAGTGTCTCGACTCCCCGATCTACAGGGGAGAGGGGGACCACTGAACAACAATCAACTGAAGCGTAATACCAGGGACCCATGGAGGAATTTTAACTGTCATATCGACATGGAATAGGGTAGCCGAGACAGTTGTTGAATGGATATACGGAGTTACAGTATGAGTACTTCCTCCACCTCAACTTTTATCAAGAATTTTACTTGGACGCAAAGAGTACCATGCTTGAGGAGGTAAAGTCATGCGATAATGGTTCGTGGCTGGAACAAAAAAGGTATAGGTTGAAAGCAAGTGATCAAGATCTCACATATTGACAGACGAGGTGCACCGGGCAGGCATGCTTGAAATCCTCATCCTTCTGTCAAAAAGACTTTCAGATCCGGGGCTTGAGGGAGGCACAATAACTGTGCAACACCTGTACGCAATCAACGACAGGAACCGACCTGGGCCTTGCTGTCACGTTCGCATTGACACCGTAAACCCGTTATCAGTAAACAAAGTGAGAACCATGCATCCAATCCATCCATCCAACACAGCACAACGCACACACAACACGACAAAGATCACAGGCTCTTTGAGAGAATGTAGGTAGTGGGGCACATTCCCTTGACCGTGTATAGCCTCTCATTGGACGCCTCTTTTGCAAACCGTTTCCTACAGTCAACCTCACTGTCTCGTCGTGGCCTGTTCAAGGGCCTGAAGGGGTCTCTTGACAGAAGAGCAAAGTCCTACCTGACAAGGGTAGAGGCACACAGCACACAGTCTGCCTGCATCTCACCGTGGCCTGGGACCACTGGGTGGTACTTGACGCACCCGGGCAAGGTTGCGCACAGGTTACATTGCATTTTACAGCAGACAGAATCGACACTCGCGCACTGCATCTGTCTGCTTCGAGTAATACTGCGTAATTCAGGGTCTGGGTCTGTGCCAGTACTGGAGCAGCGTGCAAACGAAAAACTTGCCAGCACGGGTTGAGGCCCGTTCGAGGGTACCTTATGTCGTTGGACGGATACGTGCAGAGACAGGCAAAATGGATGGATACCATTAGGTATCTAATGAAATGAGTGAATGAGAGTGAGTGAGCGAGTGGCAGGCCTCGCTTCGAATTTCAAAGTCGGATGGGACAAGTCAGAACGAGACAAGACAAGACAAGACCAGGGCAGCACATAACATTACAGTACATAGTGCTGGACCAGCCAGACTGTAGCCTCACATTGCTGTTCGTTCTCCATAGGACCATCGCTTGTGGATGAAACACCATGTTGCTTCGTTAATCAGGATGGAATAAGCAAATCTCGTTATTTCTCATATCAGCCTTGTCGAAATGTGATGAGCGTGACATGATATCTCGATATCTGATACATTCTCTTGTTGCACCAATCAGAGCTCAAAGATGGCCGGGAACTTTGAGTCTTGGAGAGTTGAAAGTTCAACCATGGCTCAGCAAAGAATGTTGATCTTATCGCGGGGCTGCATAAAAATAAAATAGTAAAAAAGCAAAGTTGAAGAGGCTGACATAAACTTATGCAGCGCTTAGCCTCTAGCCCCGATATGCACGATGCATCCATAGTTCCTTCCCTCCTCCAAAGCAGTCTTACTGGCTGTTGGGAAGGAGCGACCCCCTATAGTGATGGATCGTCACAGTTAAGCACCTGCAACACCTGCAACAGTAGTGCCAATTCACACCTTTCTTCCATCACATCTCAGCCCCCCCTCCCTAAACCTGAGGCACCTATGCTGCCAGACTCTCTGACTCTCTCAGAGTGAGTCTTGGGTCTTGGGTTCTTCTGTTTCCATGACTTCGTGCATGCCATTTTGTGCAAACACGTTGTCAAGCGCCACACAGACGCCCACTCTATTCAATACCTGACCACCACGAGCCAATCGCTTGTTGCACGGTCGATTATCTGTTTTGTTCGTCGTGTTCAAGCACGAAGGTTTGCTGTTTCGTTCCAGTTGTTTCTCCTGAAGCAGGTCCGGCAAAAGGTAAACTGCCCTGCCTGTTATGCGGGAGACACGGCTGGGGCCAAACTCTGTGCAGTCAAAATAACTGATCATTAATTTTAGTTGGTAACTGACGGCATGACATACATAGCACACAGCAAACACAGGTACAGTGCATACAATACTAGACACATAGCAAAGCCGGCCTCCGTTGCTGCTGTCCCCGCCCTACGCCGCGCCGGCCGGTGATTACAAGAGACAGACGGAGCATGGCAGGCAGGCTAGGGAGGCAAATCTACGCTACGGCACTGCACTGCGCTGGAAAAAACCAAACTGTGATTCATCACGGGGGCTGTTGATTATGACGATTCGCCCGACGGGTGGAGAGTAGCCAGTCAAGTTACAGAGAGGACACGAAGCACAAAGACGGCTACGGCGAGTGCACTCTGGGGGGTGTCAGCAGAGCACACAGGCAGCACACAGAGCGCCGCCCTGGATGCTAGAGATCTGCCACCGCACGCTTGTGAGTGGTTGACGACAGGTGGCCGACCAGTGGGCCGATGGATGACGTTAGTGCTGAGACTTGAGACTCAGACTCAGAGCGACACCCAAAGAGATGGTGGGCCCGCGCAGAACCTGAGAGGACCATCGTGTGTCGTGGCCTAGAGGCAGTGACACAGAGGACCACTTTATTCAACCATCTAACGGATCCTTGCCTTTTCGTATATTGCTCAGCGCCACCAAACCATACCAGACCTTTCCATGTGAAGCTAGCCGACGCCCCAAGCCAAGACGCCCCCCCCTTCCCTTGGATTCTACGCCTAGACAAGAATAGAGCATTAACGCACAACGAGGCCAAGACAAGGCCCCCCATGTCATTAATTTCTCCAATGGCCAGGGGTCTAATGAGGTGGTGGGTCTTGATCCACGCAATCCCAAGTCCGAGGCGTGAAGTGGAAGACTGTACGTATCTTTGTCTTGGGTGTGTCTCGCTCTGCGCTCGTCCGCCTTGTCCTTGTCACTAGAGACGGCTTAACTTATCTACTGCCTCTGCCCATCTCCAAACTGGGCCGGATCTAGTTTGAAGAACCTCTATCACCACTTTCACGACACTCCTTCCGGCACCTTCTTCCACCTTCGCAGACGTGACCATTAGGTCTCCTCTTGTCGACTACGGTACACTCACAATCTCTCATCGACAATCCTCGGAAGGCCGACAACTTCATTCCTACTCTCTATCTTCTCGACCCGTTGATTCGGCTGTCGGGACCCTGCCTACAAACAACTACTCACTCAACCACAACCCAGGAACTTTTAATCAACGACCCGTTTGGACTGGACTATTGGATCAGGATCCTTTGCTGGCCGTAGGAAAATACTCTTCTGTGTTTTCTTCTCGTTTTCCTTTTCTGTCTGCCGTGCCATTTTGGATTATCTTTCCGGCCCTAGGATCTACTTCAACCCATATACCCAGTTCTAGGATTTTGTTAGATAAAATCAGATAACATGCAGCAACATGCCATTTTCGGTTACCAAACCCCTCCGCCATCTCCCGGATCCGATCATCCCAAGGTCCCGGTTCAACAGCCCTTTGCTTCCGCTCGACACTTTCAGGCCCGATGTATTCCTCTCGCCCCGGAGGCCAGGCTTGGCCGCGTGCTTGAAGGCACTCTCCAGTTGACTGACATCCTTGGAACTGGCGCCTATGGCGTCGTCTACCTGGCCGTCGACCTTAAAACCGGAGGTAAATACGCCGTTAAGTGCTTGAGCAAGTTCAACCCCGACGGAACCCCTTTGGAGCAAAGACAATTTGCCTACCAACAACGCGAGATCCGTCTACATTGGAAGGCGTCGGAGCACTCCAATGTGGTTCAGATGCTCAAGATTGTTAATGATCCCGACTGCATCTATGTTATTCTTGAATACTGTCCCGAAGGGGATTTGTTCTTGAACATCACTGAGCGTGGTCAATATGTTGGTAAGGATGAACTATCAAGGAATATCTTTCTCCAAATCCTGGATGCCGTTGAACACTGCCACAACCTTGGAATCTACCATCGGGATCTCAAGCCGGAAAACATCTTAGTGACAGACCACGGAGACACTGTTAAGCTGGCTGACTTTGGTCTCGCCACTTCTGATGATCGATCCGAGGACTACGGATGCGGTTCAACCTTCTACATGAGTCCAGGTACATATTATCTCCCCCCCTCTTCCCCTTTCGCAACCCTCTTTCGCAATGATATGACTGCCATGGACACACAACTAACATATTTTCTTTCCCCTCTGATCAGAATGCCTGGACCCCTCTGCTAGGAAGCCCTACTATCTATGCGCCCCCAATGATGTCTGGAGCCTTGGAGTTATTCTCGTCAATCTCACCTGTGGACGCAACCCATGGAAGCAAGCCTCTTTCCAGGACTCTACTTACCGCGCCTATGCCGGATCCAAGGACTTTCTGAAGACCATCCTCCCTCTATCAGATGAACTGAACGACATCCTGGGACGGATCTTCGAACCTATCCCTGAGCAGAGGATTACTCTTCCAGAGCTCCGAAACATGATCATGGCCTGCTCCATGTTCACCGTGCCGCCTATGTCGATTGTACCGACACCTCCGGCCTCACCAAACCATATTATCGAATACGTTTCTTCCGAGGATGCCATTATTGACGACTACGACTATGATTCGCCTGCTTCCTCGGATGATGAGGGTTCGCTCACCTCAAGCGACTCTACCATTGATGACCTGGACGACGAGTTTGAACAGGAACGCCAGATGCCCCAGACTCCTCCCGAGTTTGCACCGCACACCTTCGACCCCGAGGATCCCAAGGAACATCAACTCATCTACCACAGCCAGGAATTTGTTACCCAGAAGTACTCTGGGCCCATCCCCGTGCCAGTGGCCGTTCCCCCTCAACCTATGCTTTGCCAACAGGTCCCTATGCCAGTCCAGGCTCAGGTTCCTGTTCAAGCTCCTTGTCAACCCAAATCATACTTCCCCATCTGGGATATGGTTAAATACGTTCAACAGGTGCCGATGCTTCAGCACCATGTACCCTTCCATCAACAGGTCCCCTTTATGCCTACGTTTCAAGGCTGTTATTAAGCTCGTGACATGAATCGTCATCTGCTTCCAACATAACAACCACCTTTATTATCACTACGACCTTACCTGGATGAGATACCACCAAGGCCTTAACCCCGCAGGCCGAGGACACTATTTGATTCTACCATGACTACCTTGGATATTACTCGACGTTTTTAATATCGACCCTTGGCCCAGTATGCCCACTACCGGGGGAACACACCACTCACTGGAACCCAACCCAAAAGCCGTGCAAGGATACGCCTACCAAAAATATTTTACGACCCTATGAATGACAGTCCGGGATTGTTTCTTTTCGGCCTTGATTCCACATTTTGGAGCAGCGTTTCCGGTTTTCTTATTTTATTACTTTTTCCTTTGTCACAAAATTTTCTTTTTCACTTATAAAATACCTTTTAAAAAGCGAGGAGTTTTGTCTTTTCGAACCTTATGAGGATGGGCAAGATATCAGTTGTAGAAGCATGATGTTTGGCGCATCGAGATATTATGGGAGGCACCTTTTGTTTTTCTACCAAGACAGAATATCTGGAAGAAGGAGTTGTCCGATTCCTGACTTTGTCTTTTTCTCTCTTTCTCTCTACCAGTCAAGACTGGCCCCACTATTGGAACCCGGATACACCAGAGGATAACGAACGCTTGCATTTGAAACGGACATTTGTGTCATTTTTACTCCTCGTTTTTGTTTCATGCTATGACTGTCTCGGAAAGGCGCCGTCTTTTTTTGATAGAAGCGGGAAGAATAGCCATGGGTTGTGCTTGAGTTGGATCAGAGATACCTATTCAATTATTTTTATCATGACGGATCGGATGAAGGAGTTACTTTTCTTTTTCCAATGGGGAAGAAAAGAGATGAGCAAGATGTCTTGGATTTGACACCTGCTACACGATTAGAGAAGAAGATATGGCTTGATAGCCACAGCGCATATAGCATAGCATTGCGTCGCGCAACATACGTTTACTGAGGGAAGACGGCACCTCGCGCAAAAAAGATGCATCTGCCGATCATCCAATGAATGAAAGACAAATCGTTTGAGATATCTCAACTCATACTACATACTCATATCATACTCGTGTCCAAATTGTTACGTGATTGTTAGTGACGAATACTGGTAGAACAGGGTCTTTGTGATTGCTTCAACGCTGTCGACCTTGGTTACCAACGTCTCTTAGTGATTGATAGCTCAAGAGTCTCGACCCCAACCTGACTAGGTCTGGTCTGCCGCAGACGCTACGGCGCTCCCGTCTCGACCTGCAGGACGGACGGCGCATTCGAACCGAAGCAGTCAAACCCAAGTTGAATGATGTAGATTATCACTTTAGCACCCCTTGTCTCTTAGTACAAGATTGGTCAGGTTCTGCATGCTTGTGCATCGTGGGGCGGGCGTTACAATCAACGCTTGTGAGAGAAAAAGAGAAAGAAAAGAAAAGAAAAGAAAATGGGCAAAAAAAACAAGGCGAGAACGTGGCGCCCAATAAGCAGGGGTAGTCTCGTCAGGGCGAACGGCATTGCGTTGGAGGAGTTCTGGAATGGCTGTGTGGAGATGAAGACGACGAATCACGAACCGGAAGAGAAGGAAGAAGCAAAAGGTGAGGCGGGCTTTGGGGGGGGGGTAGTGTGATGTGTCCGAGACGATTATTGGGGCGATGGATTCTTGGGCAATCTTACAACTTGACTTGGGAGGACTCACGCTCACCACTTTTGGATGATGGTGGTGGTGAAGTTATGAGAGCGAAGCTATTCAGGGAAACACGTTTTGAGTCTTGCAAGGTGTTGTTGACTCTTGGATGGTAAGATGGGCCTGGACGGTGGACGATAACCTACCTGGCCTGTCAGTTTCTGAGCTTGATTCAAGCAGGCTTTGGGCTGACACGGAACTTGGCACCGTAGCACACTGCAAGTGACTGGTCAGGCAAAACTGCCGACTCGACTTTACTTTGAGGTGAGACAATCGGGCATGAGAATGGGACCGTTGGCTACTGTCGTACTGCATGTTACGGGATATGCTATGGTCATCTTTGCTCTAATGCTGCACTCTGCCCAGTACAGACAGAGTAGTCAAGTCAGTACGTACAGAATCGATAGTTTGTCTGAATCTGAATAGTTCGCATCTTGGTCTTTCACCGCTGATGTAATCTAATCGGAACGACTTGTACGGATACATCTATTAACTAGTACTGAACTTGAACTGTACGCAAGAGGAAAGAATGTCTTGGGGCCTTCATGTTTCGAGTATATTAATGCGCTCAGACGTTTCGTTCCTTCGTCTCGTGGCATCCTCATCCTACCTAGTAAGCAATTAATCTCCGAAAGCAGTTGAGCATGGTCCCCAGAAATGTTTAATTGTCGTTACAGTTTATCAGGCCAGGGAAGGGCAGGGGTGTGGAGGAACATGTTGATCTGTCAGAAAGAATGAGAGTGTGAGGGAGAACAGGATAGAGTCATAACGAACGGACCACTCGGTGCCCATTCCTCAATTTCACAACTAACCTGCATGTCAAACAAAGACGAAGAGGCATGTGATATGATGTGATACAACGGCAACTTTTCCATGGTCAGAAAGCGCAATCTTGAGCCCATCTCATTCCCGAGTGGTTGTTTCCGGGGGGGCGGGCAAAAGCAAAAGTAACAAGAAACTCTAAGCCACGAGGTTTTCGGTTACGCTTAGCTCAATGCAGGTTTTACAGTTCAGTCTAAACGAGTACAATTTCGGTGTCTTGTCCTTCAATGGATTCGAGGAAGGGGGGGGACACTTTCTGCTTGGCAAACAAGGAAAGGTAAAGGAAAAGGACTACCATACTGACGGAGCACACTAACAATTGTCGATCATGGCTCGGAAAGTGGGCCTGAGGTGTATGTACTATTATTTAGACTAGACTCTGGTATAGCTAAATTAGTGAGAGGGCCCGTGAGGCGACGGAGAGTTTTTAATAGAGAAGCGAGATACTTAGGCGATGGGTTCGGGGAGAAAGAGAGTCAACTGGAATGTGTGTCTTGTCGAAGCGTGGTCTGCACGCAGTTTGTGCATGGCAGGTGTGTATCATGTCAATCACATCACATTAACGAGCCAGGGCTGAACTTTGCCAAGGTTTTTCTTTTCTTTTTCTTTCTTTTTTTTTCCCTTTGTGCCTAGCCTAGCTCTTACCAACCAGTGTTACTCTAGACTTGGCTCTGAGCTAAAGCCTGAGAGCCCAAGTTAAATGCAGCAGTTGCAGTAGTTGGAGGAACCAACGTAACCCGAGCCAACCGACCGACCCCCTGAAGATAGACAGACATATCAACTCTCACAGGCTCACATCAAACTCGGTAAGCTAGGGTTTAGATTACGAGAAGAATGCTGTAGCCAACATAAACATGTCCGCGCATAACTTTTGTGTTAAACAATTGTCTAGTCTATGATACTACGATGCTTTGTTACAACCGCATAATCCAACGCCAAGAACCAATATAGAATACCTTGACTTTGATACTCGGTCCGAAGTCGTCGTAACTGTATATCTGTGGCTACAGCCTCCCTTCGGATGGCCCCGAACATTAACATCATGATGCTCACGGACCTATCCTGTCTATCAGGCTAACCTCGCTTGCCTGCCTACTTGCCTTCCCGTCTCCCGTGCATCATCGTGGCTACAAGATAAAATATTGGGTTCGATCAAAAACGCCCCTCCCTCCCCCCTTCAAGCCTCAATCAAGCCCAAGGCACGGATCCAAACTCAGCCTCTCCAAAGTTGTTAGTGTTCCAATCGACAGGCATCGTCATTTGCTTCAGCTTTGTAATGTGCGGTTACGACTCATGAGCATGTAAGCGAGTGCCTTCAACAGCAATTGCTGCGAGACTCCATGTTGGTTAGTTGGGCTGCCTAGTGAGTCAGCAAGTTTGCTTGCAATGATAGGACGTTTATAGGCTTCCTCTCTTTACGGACCGAAACTCTGTTTGCTCGATAGTTTTCCCAAGGGGCGGGGGGCGAATGTCGATGTGTCACGTTTCAATTACCCACGAGTCAAGCCCAGGTCGTTGTCCAAAGACAAAGTCAGGGATCGTCGTTATAGCCAATGCGTGATTATATTTGACTTTGGAGGCTATATGCTACTATCGTGGGAGATTTACAAAGAAGAGCTGGACAATAACAAGCAAAAAAAGGGTTCTGACTAAAAGGCTTGGACCATGTGAGCTACTCTATCGTGTCGTAAAACTTTCAATGCTACAGCGTTACATGGCGTTCAGAGTACGCCAGTACGGTATCCGTCGTTTCAGTCGAGAGAAATGCTTTTTGCTTTGTTCAATGCCTTTCGGCTTCCGGGGTAAGGGAGATTGAAGGATGCCTTGGAATATTAGAGTTTGTGGTGGTTGAAGCTTTGGACAACTTCTGTAGACAGCGGCTGAAGTGGCTCAACTTGAGCCACTGAACTCTTTTACTTGAGCTGAAACAACCCAGACAAGTCCTTTTGATATGAGGCTTTGTGATGTTGTGTTATTGCCGATATTGGTGGTTGGAGATGGTGTAAGTGTTCGTAGGTGGCTGGAATGCATGATGTCGAAGGAGATGATGATATCGAGTGCGAAATTACTGTCTCCTCTCAATACCAAGTTCATCCCTGACGAGCCTACCGTCCAGCGGAATCTCTAACATTCGTGTAAAGTTTGGTGATGACATCTTTGAGGGCGAGGGAAGCATGATCCCGAGTGCTACCTCAGGGTATGAGAAAAATCAGCCGCTTGAGGTACAAATGATAAAATTAGTAGGTCAGTTTATGCCATTTGGACTATAGATCTACTTCATTTATTTTCATACCCTAAAGCTTGGAGGTCATGTTTCTGCCACCCACCAGTGCTACTCTTCAGGCAGCTCAATGACTCAAACGCGCGAATGTCACGACTGTCACCAGGCTTTGAACTAGGAGAATCAGGTTGATTAACACGTCTTCCTTCGAGGTAACGATTTGAGCTCTTCGGTCGGTTGACGACAGCCAGCCGTTACTCCGCATTGCACGTATCATCATTGCAACGGTTGTATGTGAGCTCAGTCGCCCAAGTCTACATGAGGCCTCTGAGAACAAGCAGACTAGAGATATGAGTCTATAATTAGACCTGGAGAGCAATGATTGATGTCGTTGACCTTGGGGATGGGTTACTCAGTGCTCACTTGTGGTGTAGGTATAGGTTGCGTTTCTCGCCGAGGCAATGATCATGCGAATGAGTGTCACCAAGGAGACATCCACTGAACCTAAACTCGGATCAAAGAACAGTTTCCAGTGACGGTAAAGCCCTGTGTAATTTGTGTAGGTAGTTTTCAGCGTAAATGTTCACCTGTTGCCGAGTGCCTATGTTATCTCACCACACGTCTACGATGCTTATACCATGACCTAATAAGATCTCTGCAGCTGCTCATACGATGCTGCAGGCAGCTAAATGCAACTAATTGATCTATTAGTAGCAGTGCTTGGTTGTGTCACTTTGTCTGTTGTTTGCGGCTGTTGATAAATAATCCAGTTCCCTTACCTGTATTCTCAACTCAATAGGGGGACACTCTCAATCATAGAGCTTAAGCAATCCAGTGAGCGATCAAGCATTGCAGTATCACTTTCAACTGGGTAAGAATATTCTTCATGTGTATTTCGCATTTATTTTATAACGTGTGATATAGCCATGAACCACGTCTGCGGTGTGGTGGTGTTGAACGTGATGTTGAGCAAATGCATTCCCCAAGATATCTAAGAGAGAAGGAAATGAACATAATGGGCAAACAATTATCTTATTCGTAGAACAGAAAACGCGGTTTACGCCCTTTTTGGGTCCGGGTCATTGCTTCATTTTGTTCAGTATCAAAAAATGACAAACTTCTTCTTCCTTTTTGCCGTCCTTGTGTAATCGCAAACACAAGTTATACACGTATCGCAAGTTTCCTACTCGGCACATATTTCCCATTTAAAGGGATTTGTCTGAATGAAACAGATCTAATTTATCTATATGTCGCTTAGTTGTTTAATATCTGTAATCAAATCGATGACACTCATCTCTCGCCTCATCTCTCGCCTCATCTGGAGATATCCTCATCTTTGTAAAGGTACAGGGTAGCCAAACGTCGCGATAAAGAAATCACTATCACGACCTTATAGAACAAAACAAAATGTTACAAATTCCTTTAATAAATGGTGTCAAAACCCACTCTCTCAACCACGCCATGTATCAAAAGAGAAACTACATCCGCGAGTGATTTAAATTACAGAGAAACCACGATGGAGATCTCGTCACGGCCACCGAAGAGGAGAATCTGCAGCGTGGCCTACACGAGAGGCATTTGTCAATGCTTGGTATTGCCGGCGCCATTGGAACTGGTCTTTTCCTCGGTCTCGGCCAGTCTGTTCAAACCGGTGGTCCTCTGGGAGCGCTGCTTGGTTATGCCACCATCGGCCTCGTAGTGTGCGCCGTGCAATTTGCCTTGGGAGAAGTCGCTGCGCTATTGCCTGTTACAGGAGCCTTTGTGCGACACGCTGAATTTCTGGTTGATCCGGCCTGGGGCTTTGCGATCGGACGGAATCTCGTCTACGGAAACGTCCTCTCTATACCGTCTGAGATCACGGCCATTTGTGTCTTGTTCGAGTTCTGGACCGACATCAATCCATCAGTATGGATCATCATCTTTATCGTTCTGACGACAGTTGTGGGACTCTGCTTTGTTCGCGTCTTTGGAGAGGTTGAGTTCTGGTTCGCCCTTCTCAAGATCCTGCTCGTCGTGTTTCTCATCATCCTGGGCTTGGTCATCAACTTGGGCGGTATTCCGGGAACAGAGCGCATTGGTTTCAGGTATTGGAAGAATCCTGGACCTTTCGTTGAGTACATCGCTAGTGGGAACTGGGGGAAATTCCTTGGATACTGGTCTGTCATGACGAGCGCCGTCTTCTCCTTTGCTGGAGTAGAGTCCATTGCCAGGTATCGTCAAAAAAACCAAAAAGTTCATGGCCCCCCATGTTGTTAGTCTTGTTTGAGTTTGCGGGAGCGCGTCCGTCGTGAAGGAGGCTCATTATCGAGGAGTTCTTCCTCACGCCTTCGGCGATCCTCCTCCCGAATGCGCTTCGTTTCTCGCTCTGGCTCCGAATCCGGAATCTCTGCATCCTACGCATAGATGGGAGGATTTGGCGGAGGAAGAACTCCGGCACCGAGCAATTCAGGAGACGGGCTCTTAGGCCCAGGGCTTGATGGGGCAGTTAAGCCCATGCTGCTTAACAGGCAGGTTCTCAACTGATTGCTCTAGAATAGGTACTACCATTAGTTTACCACTGGTATGCCATGTCATTATATATATATATTC